>APFE030036470.1:2928-18127 GCA_000404065.3 Pinus taeda
TGGATTTTTAATATAAATCTGAAAATGAATTATACTAAAACCTTATAAATATCAAATGTAAGTCTTCATATTTTATTTATAGTAAAAATAATGTGGTAAATAGTGTCTAATAAAAAACTAAATTCAATCTGAACACCAACAAAAATTATTACTAGTTTTTGTTTGGATTACATCCAAACCACAATTAGAATAGCACAACAAAACAACTCCCTAATTGTTTAACAAGGGTTTGGTTAGGACACGGTTAGGAATTAGTATATACCATATTGGGATTGTTTTCTAGAAATTTGTGCCTATTTGGTTTGCTACCATAAGAATCTTTATTCTAGGTATTTATGGGTAACTTCTTTGATCTGTTCAAAAAAATATTTCTACTTAGTTCTAGGAAATCTTATACACACAATGCAGTTTTTTGCTTAGTGCACCAGCGAAGTGATTTCCTTTCCCTTTGATATGCCTTATGTCAAAGTCAAATTCGCTTAGGAAAGTCGTCCACCTAGCTTGGCATGCATTTAAATTAGGTTGTTTAAAGAAACTCATTAAAATGCCATGATCAGTCATTAAAAGGAATCTCTTCCTCAACAAATAATGTCGACATACCTTCAACGCATGGTGGTCCACCTAGCTTGGAGTGCATTTCAATTAGGTTGTTTAAAGAAACTCATTAAAATGTTATGATTAGTCATTACAAGGAATCTCTTCCTCAACAAATAATGTCGACATACCTTCAATGCATGAACTATTGCAGTTACTTCTAGGTCATAAGAAAAATATCGTTGTTCATGATCTTTCAATTTGTGTGATTCGTAAGTTATTACTATGCCTTCTTGCATAAAAACTCCTCTAACACCTTCTTGATACGCAAATGTGCAAACTATAAAATCTTTCTTTGGGTCTACCACTTTCAACACATGGGTTGTAGTCAATAAATGTTTCAATCGCTCAGAACTGTGCTAATGTTTATTATCCACTTGAGTGCTCTCCCTTTTTTCTACAAAGAAGTTGTAAGGTAAGTGATCGTAGAAATTTTTTCTATAAAATAACAGTAATACCCAACTAACCCCATAAAAGATTGAATATCTGCAACGCTTTTAGGGACATACCATTCCATGATGGTTTTAATTTTCTTAGGTTCTACACCTATACCTTAAAATGAAATGATATGTCCCAATTATTGGATTTGATCCTTGTAAAAATCACATTTATTGTATTTAACATAAAGCTAGCTTTCCCATAAATTTTGCAACACTATCCTCAATTCTCTTTATGCTCCTCAAAGTTTTTTGAGTAAATTAGAATATTATCAATAAAAATGAAAAATAATTTGTCTAAGTAAAGATGGAAAATACCATTCATCATACTCATAAATGTTGCTAAAGCATTAGTAAGCCCAAGTGACAACACAACAAATTCATAATGGTCATAGGTAGTGGGTACTACATGTTACTTGTTAAAGAGATCATCCTCGTCAAGGCTGGATCATGAGACTCCACATGAGGTATGGACTCGTAAGAAACCATCTCTCACACAACTCAAGGTATATTTCTATGATGCATATGTACATGGTTCAAAGGAAAATAAAACTAGGTTGGATAGAAAATCTAAAAGGTGCATTTATATTGGTTATAAAGATGGTTTAAAAGGTTACAAAATTTGGAACCCATAAACAAAGAAGTATGTGTATAACCAAGATGTGGTATTTAAAGAAGTGAAATATGTTATCAAATAGGAATTCTTTCCAAAGGAGAAAGAACCAGAGAAGATAGAATTTGAACTAGAGGATCATGATTCAAATTCTTGGTGCTACAAATTTAATTTTAGGCATGCAAATTAAAAGAGATAAGGAAAAGAGGAAACAATGGTTGATTAAGATGAAGTATATCTAGATAATATGAAGAGGTTTAATATGCATGAAAGTAAGCTAGTGAAGGTTTCTATTCCTACAGGTGTAAATTTATCTACAAATTAATCTCCCAAGGCACATGAGGAGGAAGAGGACATGACTCGTGTTCCATATCCCAAGGTGTATTAAAGTTTGATGTAAGCAATGGTTTGTACTAGACTAATGTAATGGGAGTACTAAGTAGGTATACATCAAAACCAGGAAAGGAGCATTGGACAATAGTAAAGGGGGTGTTAGGTACATATAATACTAGTGTATCCTATTTTTTTTTTTTTTTGTGCTCATGTATCCCCCATATTGTTATTGTTGTGCCCCACAGAAGACCACTATTGTTATTGTTGTGCCCTTACATTATTATTGTTATGTAGGCTCTGATTAAATTGTGACCCTTTAGACTAATATATATACAAAGGAGGTCTAGTCATTTGTATCATCCAAGAATTGTTCATTTATGTAATGAAAAATGAGGATTTCCCCTTGAAGAGGATAGTTTTTAAGTCGTTGATCTATCTTTTCGTGCATTGGTAGTGTTAGCCTTGCTAGCAAAAGGCCCACAAATGGATCCATATAGGCTCTTGAAGTCTCCAAATTTGCTTAGAAACATGCCAATGGATCCATTAATGCCGTTGAAATCTTCATTTTTTGCTCAAAGATCATCTAATTATCAAAATCAGCGCAAGAGGAAAGCACTTGAAAGGGAAAAAATGCACTATTGGGAGGCTAACATGCTTAGAAAACCATGAAAAACCCACAAACGCTAGCTTAAACAGAGGAATGAACAGCCACCATTAGATTTGGTCAATCAATGGCTTAGATCAAGGCGGCTAATCGCAATCGGCCGGGCAAAGGGGATAGTATAAAGGCGGGTGCATGACACCGTCAATCAGTGATTGTCGATGATCGGATCGGCTGGTCGCATCGACGGGGAGTTGGTTATGTTATATAAAGGACCCGAGCACTCGCTAGCAGCGATTGCGATTTATCGCATCACTGACATCGCATCAGCACTGTACCAAGGGGCAAGGCCTATGCACATACATATGGGCGACCCAATAGCCGGACCCGATGACAGTATATATGAGAATTCACAAAGTTTTAAGTCCATGCCAAAGCCATTTTTAAAGCATTTTCCATGTTTTACATTATTTTAACGAAATACAAAGGGAATGGGGGATAGTGCCAATGCGATAAAACTCGGGCATGAAAGGGTTTCGAAATAAATAAATAAATAAATAAATATATATATATATATATATATATATATAATATATATATATATATATATATATATATATATATATATATATATATATATATATATATATTGAAGTCCACGAAAGCCCAAATTTTAATGTATTTCATGTATTTTCGTTGTATAACGAAAATAAGAAGGGAGCATTGGACGGCAGCGATAGTGATGGAACCCGGACCCGACGGGTTCCGGGAAGTGAAATATATAATTTTTCAAGTCTGCTAAAGTCCTTTTTTAATGATTTTCAATGTTTTGGTACATTTTTAAAAAACACATAAAGAAATCGCGAAATAGGCAGTATTTCAGGTGGGCCATGGGTAGTAAGTGGTTTAGGTCAAGTTCGACCTGATGCCATATAGCGGCTGCCATGTGTCCAAGATCAGGAGAGAGAAAACCACTCCCATCGGGTGGTAGCTCCAGTATAAAAGAGGCGCCCAAAATGAATCATCACCATTAGATCTAGGATTCCCAGATCAATGGTGGATATGCGTTATCATTGCAAGGGCGGACCCAAGAGGAGAATAAGGCCTATCTAAGGATTTCTTAAGTCCAAAAAGAACAGAGATGGGCACGATTTTCACAGTGTCGCTACGTTTTCTGTTTAAAACAAAAAACAGTCATGTATTAACAGAAAGGGGCCATTTAAAGGGATTATAAGGGCCCAATGACCCATTCCACCATATAACAGTGCCCGGGAGACATATTACCAGAAAACAGGAGCCCAGAAAGGGAAAGAGAAGGGCCACAACATGCTACAAACTGAAATACAAAGATCAGGGAGCATCAATAGTGCAACACAACCAAATCAATAGAGATCATGTAGTAAACAACGCAACTATCCAAAACAAACAGAAAGATCAAAGGCCACATCGCAGCTCATCAAAACAAGCATCATGGGGCATTTCTGGCATGAGAGAGCTCCCAGAAAGTGCATTAAGCTACCCAAAATATCTGAATGCAGTTATTCTTCTGTCAGAAGGAGAAAAACCTCCAAGCCATGCTTGCCTTCAGGCAATCAAACAGTTAAGGGATAGAGTGGATAATTTAAGACTCTGAGCCTTCTAGGGAGCTCAGGAGCATTGTAAACATGCTATAAATAGCTAAAAGTAAGATGTAATAGAGGTTAAACTTCTGGAGATTATTCCTCCTCTGTTCCTTCAAGCTTCTCGTCTTCATTCTAGTAATATAAGCTTCTTTTGCAATTATATGTTCAATCTCCATTATCTTTGCCATTATATGCTTGCACTTGAATAGTTTGTTCATGTTTTCTTTTGTGTCTAAGGCCAAATAACTATCGTCTTATCTCTGCTTTGATGAATTAGATTTGCAAGCTTCTTTACTGCCTGTAGCTAGCCATTCATATGTGGTCATATATGCATCTACTGGTATAGTCAATATTCTCTTTTGTTGCCTATAGCTAGCCATTCATTTATGTTTACGTATGCAATCTGCTGGTACAATCAGTATTCTCCATCTATCCATTGAATTTATAAATTATTGGGAATTAGTGGTTTAAAGCCTTGTATTGGTGAGAGTTTTCAAGCATGTCTTGAGTGATAATAGGGATGAAATGGTTATCTAACTTGATCCAAACCATCATTTATTTCAATAGTTCAGAGAACAATATTGAAGATCATATGTTATCAGGCATCTCCGAGCTACAACCTAGGAGAGTTTCCTGGAGTGATAACATAATTGGCATCGCTGCTGGGGAGAGGAAACTGAAGCTCAGCTTCCCTGGGAAATAACATAGATCCAGCTTCGTTGATAGACAAAGTCGAGGAACATTTTTGGTAGTAATTATCTATCTGGCGACTCTACTGGAGTTCGAACCTCTTGGCGACTCCACTTCATAGTTCTGGCTCAATTTGTGAGGCATACTGAGAGAAATCGTGAGAAGCTACAAGCTGACCCAGTACCTGACCCTGGAAAAATCATCAAAGAGAGAAAGGTATTGCAAAAAGGAGCATTATGTTCAAGTAAATCTAAACAATCTTCTATATCTCTACAAGAAAGTCTTGTAATAGAAGAAATACATGTTGAGAGTATAGCATCTAATACTAGCAGTGAAGAAAAACTCCCAGAGATTCATGAAGCTCCTTCTTCTTTAGGTTCTCCTTTTGATTTAAGCCCAAAGGAAACCTCACCTCCTATCAATCATACTCCTTTAGTCCTGTCAGTCACTCCTCAACCCTCGATTAGTTATACTGCCAGTACTTTTTTAGCCACCAAAACTATGGCAGGTCCACAAGCACCTGCCAAAATGGAAAGAAACATAGCTACTAGGTGTGGACCTCTAATACTGCCCACTCCTTTGAATGTTATTCCTATTAGGGAGTATCAGAAGTATATGCCTAAGTTCACTGGGACTGAGGGTGTTTCAGCTGAAAAACATCTTGAGTCATTCTATAGCTATGTTGATAACCTAGACATTAGTGAAGATGATGTTTGGATGAGAGTCTTTGTCTAAAGCCTAGATGGAGAGGCTAGAAAATGGTTCAGGGAACTAGCCCTAGCATCTATAGTAGATGTTGAGGCCTTAGATGATGCATTCTTAAAGAATTAGGGGGATAACAAGGATCTCCTTTACTACCACACTGAGTTTGGGAACTTACAGAGGGAAAATGGTGAGCTGCTGTCTGATTTTAATAAGAGATTTAACCATATGTACAACAAGATACCAGCTGAAGTGAAACCCACCACTACCTCTGCTAGACTCATCTATGCCAACGCCTTTGATTCTAACTTTTGTTTACTATTGAGGGAGACACGATGTGCGTCTTTGGCTGATATGCAAGATTCATCCCTCAAAGTAGAATCAAACATCATGGCTACAAAAAGGCTCATAGGTAATGCTGATAGAAGGAGATAGAGGGGCGAGCCTTCATCGTCTTTAGATCCCAAGATCGATAAAATGGCCGAGATGATAGAGTCATTAGCCTATGAAGTTTCCAAATTGAAGGTTGAGAAGCATTCTTGGAAAGGAAGGCTTCCTAATACCTTTGCTCTTCCAAATCCAAATCCATATAGAAGAGAAAATGAGCAGTTTTAGATTTTGCAAAGAAATAAATATGCCAATGAAGACCAAAGGGTGAAGACCCCTCTTCAAAAGGTAGTCATGGAGGAAGAGCACTTTTAAGAGGATGATGAGATCCATTGTATGGAATACAAAGGCAATGCTACCTTTTTAACCAAAGTTGCCTATGAGAAGTCATTATTCAATGAACAGATCAACGAAGAATGTGATGGTGAAGCTATTCTACAAACTAAAGATCAGCACCAATATAATCTGAGGTCTAGGATGAATAATGTCAAAGAAACTCCTATTCATAAAGTTGTTGTCCCTGTAGAACAACAAGCTAATAAGCAGAAGCAACTAGTAGTTGATCCTATCATCCTCAAAGCTCCAGCCATAGAGGTAAGAGGCCTTAACAAGTCCCCTTCTTCTTTCAGTTTTCAATTAGAAATTCAGAAGCCAAGAATACGTATGCCTCTGATTGAACCAGTGAAGAATGAGTCCTTCAAGAAATCTATCCTTGAGGCTCTTGAGCCTAAAATCATCCAAGCCTCCACTGACTATGTAAATCTGCAAGATGACCAACCAACTATTATTCTCAGCCCAATGATTGGACATTGTGAAGACATCTCCCCATCATTCTATGTTTCTCTGTCTATTCCTGATGAAATCCTTCATAATTGTCTTTGGAGACTGGAGCCAGGTAGAATCCAATGCCAAAGGTTGTCATGGATAAGCTCGATCTTGGAATTACCAAGCCTGATGAGTTGCCCTCTACACAACTTAAAAAACTATTTTGCCAGATCACAAAGGAAGAAGGCTCGCACATTTGGGACATGATCCTTGATGGGAATTTCTCTAAGGAAGCTACAGTAATAGGTGAAGTCCTTGTGTCCCCCATAGAGGAATACATTGATTCATCTTTTATATTAACTTTTCAGGTCACAAATGACACAGCAGAGTATAAATCAGACTTTATTATTCAGTAGGTGTGCCAAACCTTCCAAGAAAAACATCCAAGGCTGAAAGCACACAAAGATGAGGTGAAATATAGACCATCTCTGCCTGATAATACCAAATGCTGGAAATTTTTTGAAGTAGAGGATCAAATCAATAATCTTTTGCAAGTCTTTGATGAATTGGTTGATATGCACATTGACCAAGAGAAAGAAACCTTTTATAGAAAGGTAAAAAGGGTCAATTTCTAGTTTGGTGACTGTTTTCTCAAAAGGAATGCATCAAAGGAAGGAGGAGATGTTTTTGATGGCCCATTCAATGGGCTGTTCTTTGAACTTTATTTCATGCTAAATAGATTCCATTCCCAATGCAACACTAGGAGGAAAATTTGATCTTGTTTTTACAGGAAAGGCATTGATCTGTGATCCTCGAAACCTCACAGGAAGGATTTCAACCCTAGAAAGAGCCACTGTTAGCCTTGCTAGCAAAAGGCCCACAATGGATCCATATAGGCTCTTGAAGTATCCAAATTTAGTTAGAAACATGCCAATGGATCCATTAATGCCCTTGAAATCTTCAATTTTTTCTCAAAGATCATCTAATGATCAAAATCAGTGCAAGAGGAAAGCCCTTGGAAGGGCAGAAATGCACTATCAGGAGGCTAAAATGCTTAAACAACCATGAAAAACACACAAACATAGGCTTAAACAGAGGAATGAACAGTCGCCGCTAGATCTGGCCGATCAATGGCCTAGATCTAGGTAGCTAATCACAATCATCCAAGCAGAGTGGACTGTATAAAGGCGAGCGCATGACACCGCCGATCAGCGATGGCCGATGATCGGATCGGTGGGTCGCATCGACGGGGATTAGGTTATGTTATACAAAGGACTCCAACATTGTCACTCAACGATTTATCGCATCGCTAACATCGCATTGGCACTATACCAAGGGGCAGGGCCTGTGCACATACATATGGGCGACCTGATAGCTGCACCCAACGACGGTATATATGAGAATTCATAAAGTTTGAAGTTCGCGCCAAAGCCATTTTTTAAGAATTTTTCGTCTTTTCGTTATTTTAATGAAATACAAAGGGAACGGGGGATAGTGTTGATGCAATAAAACCCGAACCCGAAAGAGTTTCAGAATATATATATATATATATATATATTGAAGACCGCAAAAGCCCAAATTTTAATGTATTTTATGTTTTTTCATTATATAATGAAAATATGAAGGGAGCATTGGCCGATAGTGATAGTGATGGAACCTAGACCCAATGGGTTCTGGGAAGTGAAATACATAATTTTTCACATCCACCAAAGTCTCTTTTTAATGATTTTCAATGTTTTGGTGCATTTCAAAAGAAAACACAAAGAAATCATGAAATAGGTAGGATTCTAGGCAGGCCATGGGCACTAAGTGGTTTAGGCTGAGTTCCGCTTGATGCCATACAGTGGCTACCACTAGTCCAAGACGAGGAGAGAGAAAACCACCCTCATCGAGCGGTTAACTCCAGTACAAAAGAGGCGCTCGAAATGGATCATCAACGTTGGATCTAGGACTCTCAAATTAATGGTGGAGATTTGTTATCACTGCAAGGGCAGACCCAAGAGGAGAATAAGTTGTATCTAAGGATTTTTTAAGTCTGAAGAGGACAGAGATGGGTGGTATTTTCACAATGTCACTGTGTTTTCTGTTTAAAACAGAAAACAGTCATGTATTAACAGAAAGGGGCCATTTAAAGGGATTATAAGGGCCCAAAGACCCATTCCACCATATAACAAAGCCCAGGAGACATATTGCCGGGAAACAGGAGCTCGGAAAGGGAAAGATAAGGATCATAGCATGCTTCAACATGAAATAGAAAGATCAGGGAGCATGAACAGCGCAACACAACCAAATCAATAGAGATCATGGAGTACACAGCATAGCTCTCCGAAACAAACAGAAAGATCAAAGGCCACATCGCAGCGCATCAAAGCAAGCATCATGGGGCATTTCTAGCACGAGAGAGCTCCTAGGTAGCTCATTAAGCTACCCAAAATATCTGAATGCGGTTATTCTTTTGTCAGAAGGGGAAAAACCTCCAAGCCATGCTTGCCTTCAAGGAATCAAACAGTTAAGGGACAGAGTGGATAGATTAAGACTCCAAGCCTTCTAGAGAGCTCAAGAGCGTTGTAAATAGTCTATAAATAGCTGAAAGTAAGATGTAATAGAGGTTCAACTTCTAGAGATTATTCCTCCTCTGTTCCTTTAAGCTTCTCATCTTCATTCTAGCAATATAAGATTCTTTTGCCATTATATGTTCAGTCTCCATTCTCTTTGTTGTTCTATGCTTGCACTTGAACAGTTTGTTCATGTTTTCTTTTGTGTCTAAGGCCAGATAACTGGCATCTTATCTCTACTTTGATGAATTAGATTTGCAAGCTTCTTTACTGCCTGTAGCTAGCCATTCATATGTGGTCATATATGCATATGTCGGTACAGTCAGTATTCTCTTCTGCTACCTGTAGCTAGCCATTCATTTATGTTTATGTATGCAATCTACTGGTACAGTCAGTATTCTCCATCTATCCATTGAATTTATAAATTATTGAGCATTAGTGGTCTAAAGCCTTGTATTAGTGAGAGTGTTCATGCATGCCTTGAGTGAGAATAGAGCTAAAATGGTTATCTAACTTGATCCAAACCATCATTTATTCCAATAGTTCAGAGAGCAATATTGAAGATTATATGTTACCAGGCATCTCCGAGCTACATCCTAGGAGAGTTTTCTGGAGTGATAACAGGTTGCATAACATTTGGTATGAGAGCTTTGGATTCTAGGGTTTCACTTCTTCAAACAGGTCATCTTGGAATTTTCACTATAACATTTTTTTTCTATGAAGCTTCAGTAAATGAAATTGAAGTCACAAGGATCCAAAATATTGGCAAGCCTCATATATGAATTTCAAATCTTGGTTCCCTATAGTTTCTTAGATATAATCCATGTAAGTTGTTAGATGATCCAAAAATAATTTATTATCATAGGTTATAAAATTCAAATAAAATAATTATTAATTTAAGAAATTAAATTAATAATTATTATTCTAGAATGATTAATTATTTAATGGAGACAATGAGAATTAGTATATTGTTGTAACAAGATATGATTCTCCAAATGTGTCGTATCTTAGGCTCTATTTTAGGAGATTAGTTAGCTAGTTGGCTTGAATAGCATTGATTGTAAATGGACACTTGTTATTTAATAAGTGATCCATAATTAGAGGTAGTTAGGACATTGAGCTTATAAATAGCTCATTGCAAGAGTGTTTGTGTTGTTCGGGTGTAAACTCTTGGAAAATCAATTATGTAATTATTTTTTTGATTAATAAAATTACGTGTCTGAGGACACTTCTGCCATTATTGTGGTATCAGAGCTCCAATAATGCTGCAGTGGATGTGAAGAGGATATTTCAGCCCTACAAGTTTGTGCAAAACTCCATTGAATTGCTCAGCAATTGGTATGAAATTTGTCAAAATTTTGTTCAAAAGAGAAAAGTTTTATTGATTTTAGATTTTTCAAATCTGAAAATCAATATTTTTTTGAGGCTATTGAAAACCAATTCAAATTTCAAATTTGAATATAGAAGTGCGCAAAGTTATGTTGAAATTCTGTCGGAATTATTTCAAAGTTGAATATAGAAGTGCGCAGAGGTATGTTGAAATTCTGTCGGAATTCAGTTGAAATTTGATATGTTTCAAATAGCATTGAACAGTACAGTAAATGTGTGATTCCGGCATGTCAGATTGGAAAGTCGAACTCATGAAGACATATACATGATGGTGAAAACTAATTAAACTGTTGTTAATGGTGTGGTTTAAAAAAAAAACGTTGTTGTTAAAATTCACATATCTCTGATATAAGATCTCAACAACACAGATTATTGAATGTCGATTGTGGGATGCGTAATTGCTCTTCGTTGAGTGTGTTGTAGGTACAAGATGGTATCGATTGGTTGGAGAATACATTTGCTGTATAAAGGGCACATAATAAACAATTGAAGGCGACAAAGATTTTTTAACAAAATGAAGACTCGGTTCAAGACCAACGAGATGTAATGGGAACAGAGGTAATTTAAATATAGTTTGAATGTTGAAAGAAATGCATAATGATAGCAATGCTGCCTTCTCGTGTGTTTAAACAATCTAGAATTGAAGATTTCGACTTATGATTGGAATGTCACGTAGCAAGAGTCTGCATTGAACAGAGGAAATTGTCAGAGGGGTTCAATTCTAATATCGACCTGTAGATTGAATCAGCGCCAAAATTTCTGGAGCGATGTTAGTCTTGTGAACAGTTTTTTGTTGATGTTGAAGTAATTTTGTTTATTAAGTGGAACAGTAAATGTTGGAGAACGCAGAGACATATGTTTGGCAAATTCGTTGAAGGAAGCTTTGAAGTTCGAAGGTTTTTTTTTTCAGCTAATCATAACTCATATAAGATTTGATATTTTGGATGCTGTTATGTTAAATGGTCGATGTGTGAAGATGCAGGTCTAAATTTGAATACAATGATTCGATTCAAAGGCGAATTGTATTGGGAGCAGAGAAGGAGATAAACCCAATGTCAAGCGAGTGTGAGCCAGCCTACTAGCAACACGCCAGCATGCCAGCAATAAGAAATATTTTTTAATGTTGTAACATTAATGGAGTGATAAAGTTTTTGGGTTGTTTGTAATTTTGGGAGAGATAAGGAATATTAAATTTTTGGGGAGATTTGGTGATTTTTTTAATTTTGGGAATTTATTGTTTGTGGAGTAATAAGGTGTTTTGTAAATTTTTGGAGTAATAAGAAGTTTTATTGGTAATTTTTAAATTGGAGAGATAAGGTGTGTTGGGCAATTTGTTTTTAAGAAGTTCTTTGGTATCATCACATTGTAACTCAAAGTAATTTTACTTTGAGGGGGGTAATTTCTTTTTTACCATATTGTGCAAAAGCACCATTGTAAAAAGTCAAATTTTGAAAGTTGCCTTGTAAAAATTTGAGAAATTGACTAGAGCCAAGTGCAAAGCTCAGTGAATTTTCTCCTGTTTTGATGACTATTCGAGGGTCAAGGCCAAGCCCCGATAGTTTGTTTTTTACATCGTGTGTTGTTGTTGTGTTGCACATCTTGAGTATTTTGGAGCTTGATTCGTGGTGTGAAGTCTTAACACTACAATGTCTAAGTTGATTAATTTGTTTTCTGATTCCAACAAACTTGAAGGCACAAAATCTTATAAAACATGGCATCATCTCATCGAAAGCACACTCATTTACAATGAATTATGGCAAGGTATATGTGATGGAGATGTCAAACCAAATAAACCCACAGATGCAGCTGCACTAGCAAAATGGGAAATCAAGAATGCTAAAGCCTTAGCTCTTATTAAATCGTCTGTGAATGATGAAATGTATGTCCATATAGAAAATGCTATAAATGCATGGATTGCTTTGAAAACTTTTAAAGACCTCTTTGATACTCAGCCTGAATCAAAGAAAGTTGATCTACAATTAAAATTGTTGCAACAAAAATTAACTGAAGGCGGTGATGTTCTTGAATCTCTCTCAAGACTTAAGAATATGAGGCAAGAAATTATTAATGTTGGTTTTCCCGCAATTGAGGATAGCTTTATGGTCACAATTGTAATTGTTGGGCTTCCTTTTTCCTATACGCATTTTTTAGAGACTCTACAAGTAACTGGGAAATTAGAGAAACTAAAGTTTGATGAGCTTTGTGAAATGTTGAGTCAACATGATAAAACTTTTGGGAAGAAGAAGAAAGTTGGTGAAGATGTTTTTCTCACAAAGGCCAGCACTAGTAAGTCATCAGCAGATAGTTCTCGAGGAAAAGGTAGAGGGAATCAGAATCAAGCAGCGCATAATGTACAAAGTTGAGGTCGAAGCCAAAGCAGAGGAAACAATTTTAACGGAGGGGGAAGAAATAATTTTCAAGGCAGAGGAAACAACCAAGGAAGAGGCAATTTTCAAGGACAAGGATATAATAATCAAGGTAGAGGACAATCTCAAAATAGAGGTCAAAACAGAGGCAGAGGACAATCTTAAGGAAGAGGAAGAGACTTAAGTCAAATTGTGTGTCGAAGATGTAACAAAGTTGGCCATTATGTTGAAGATTGTCGAACATCACTTAATAAAATTCCCAAGTTTCAGCAGCATTCAACACAATTTGAAAATGATCAAGATGAAGATAACTCAGAATATGTTTTTACTTCCTCACCAGCATCACAAATTTCATCCCATCTTAGAAGTGACTATGAAGATACCTGGATCTTGGATTCCGGGGAAACTCAGCACATGACTTGTCGACGTGCTTTTTTCTGGAATTTTCAAGATTGCCAACTTAATTCCATTTTTCTTTTTGATGATACAAAACATACTCCTTATGGAAAAGGAGAAGTAAAAGTTTTTCTCCCTGGTATTGGAGAAAAAATGATTTCCAATGTATGATATGTACCCAATTTCAAGAAAAATTTGCTCTCTTTAGTCACGATTCGACAAGAAGGACATAAGGTGATTATGGAAGATGGCTTAGTGAAGATTAATTCAGTGAAACAGAAATTGAAAACAGTTATGACAGGTTATGAAGATGGAAAACTGTTACGGATGAAAGGGACAGTTATTCCAAGGCATTCTGATTTTGCAGGGGTAGTGACTACAAGTATTTCACCTATAAGACTATGGCATGTAAGATATGGAAATTTGAATTTTGAGAGTCTTTCTCAATTGCAGAAACAAGGAATGGTTAAAGGACTTCCCACATTCAACAGGGAAAATGAAAAATGTGAAGCTTGCATTTATGGCAAACAAAATCGAGAAAGTTTTCCAACAAGTTCATGGCGTGCAAAAAGGCAGCTACAACTAGTTCACAGTGATGTTTGTGGACCACTACAAACTTCATTTGGTGGTTGCAAATATTTCTTACTATTCATTGATGATTTCAGCAGAATGACTTTGGGTTTACTTCTTGAAGAAACAAGATCGAAGCATTTGATAGTTTTAAAATTTTCAGCCAACTTGTTGAAAATGAAGTCAAAGAAAAGATAGGTACTCTCAGGATAGATAATGGGGGAGAATTCACTTCAAATGAATTCAACACTTATTGCATTGAAAATGGCATAAGACGACATCTTACTAATGTTTACACTCCACAGCAAAATGGAGTAGTCAAAAGAATGAATCGCACTTTGTTAGGAATAGCGAGATCCATGTTAACTTTCAAGAGGTTAAGTCCAACATATTGGGCAGAAGCAATACATACAGTTGTCTACTTAATAAAGAGATCTCCAACTGCTTCTTTAGACGGAATTACACCTTATGAATCTTGGTTTGGTTTCAAACCTCGAGTTAAACATCTTAGAGTTTTTGGGTCAGTGTGTTATGCCTTAGTTCCGAAAGAAAAATGAACTAAGCTTGACTCACGAAGTTTAAAATGCACAATGATTGGCTATTCTGATGAGAAGAAAGGGTATCGTATTTTGACCAATGGAAAATTCATTGTAAGAAGGGATGCCATTTTTTATGAAACTGAGAGCAAAAGTGCTGAAGAAATTGAAAATCTTATTCACAAGTTAGAAACTAAGGGAAGTAAAAGAAATGGAAAAATGCAAAATCAGCCAACTTCACCAAATTGGTATGAACTTTATTTTCCTTCTTCTGAAGATGAGTCATCCAGTCCATCTACATCAACAACATCATCTGGGTCTTCTAGCAATTCATCCGCAACTCCAAGCAACAGCAGTTCTTCTGACAGTGATTCTCCACATTCTTCACCTAAACGACAAACATCAGTTTATATTAATCCTCTTTACAATGATGGAGACTTTACAGAAGTGCAAACAAGTGAGCACCAACTTCTGAAATGGGCAGTTCAACTTTTGAAAGATGTAAAGCCTGATGAACAGAATAAAACAGGAACCAGAAGGGCACATAGAAGTGAAGGCAATTTTTCCTTGATAGCAAATGATTTTACTGAACCTTCCACATACAAAGAAGCAGTAAAACATAAAGAATGGCAATAGGCTATGG
>APFE030036470.1:18582-60095 GCA_000404065.3 Pinus taeda
GTTCATCAAATGGATGTGAAAAGTGCTTTTCTCAATGGGGATTTACAGGAGGAAGTGTATATGACCCAACCACCAGGTTTTGAAGTTGAAGGACAAGAACATAAAGTTTGCAAATTGATCAAGGTTTTATATGGATTAAAAGCTCCCCGAGCTTGGTATGCAAAGATGGATGAATACCTTAAGAAAGTTGGTTTTCAACGAAGTGAATCTGATGATACTTTGTATGTGCGGCAACAGGGAAAATATCTGGTAATTCTTGTTATGTACGTAGATGATTTGATCATTACTGGCAACCATGATGATCATATTGCACAGGTGAAAAAGGAGTTACAAGCAGGTTTTAAGATGACAGATTTGGGATTACTTCACTACTATCTTGGAGTTGAAGTCTTCCAACGTCCACATCATATTTTCATTTCTCAGAGTAAGTATGCAGCAGAGGTTCTTCAGTGATTTGGCATGCAAGATTGCAAGCCCGTTCTCACCCCCATGGAGCAAAACTTGAAACTTTCAAAATTTGAAGGGGGGAAAAGGTGGACAGTACAACTTATAGACATAGCAGCTTGATTTATTTGACAAATACTCTTCCTGGTCTATCTTATGCTGTCAGTATTCTTTCATGTTTTATGCAGGAACCACGAGAGAGCCACTGGAATGTAGCCAAAAGAGTTCTTCGATATATACAAGGAACAAAAGATTTTGGTCTTCTTTACACAAAGACTAAAAATTTTGTACTTGGTGGATATTCCGATGCCGACTTTGTTGGGAGTATTGATGATTGAGCATCAACATCAGGTTATTTAATGAATATGGGGTCAGCAGCAGTATCTTGGAGTTGTAAGAAACAAGCTACAATGGCCACTTCTTCCACAGAAGCAGAGTACATTTCAGCATGGGAAGCAGCATGTGAAATTGTTTGGTTGCGCCGAATTTTGGAGGACTTGGGCATTTCTCAGGCAGAAGCTACATCATTATTCATTGACAGCCAGTCAGCCATCAAACTTGCCAAGAACCCAGCTTTTCATTCGAAGACAAAGCATGTGGACACCAAGTATCATCATATCAGATCTCTCATTGCCAAAGATGTCCTCAAGCCAGTTTATTGTCCTTCTGAATATCAGATCTCCAACACTTTCACAAAACCGCTGGGCAGAATAAAATTTACTAAGTTCAGGGATGAACTTGGTATCTGTTGTAATGTATCTTTGGATCATAGGGGGGAACGTTAGATGATCCAAAAATAATTTATTATCATAGGTTATAAAATTGAAATAAAATAATTATTAATTTAAGAAATTAAATTAATAATTATTATCTAGAATGATTAATTATTTAATGGAGACAATTAGAATTAGTATATTGTTGTAACAAGATATGACTCTCCCAAATGGTGTCGTATCTTAGGCTCTATTTTAGGAGATTAGTTAGCTAGTTGGTTTGAATAGCATTTATTGTAAATGGACACTTGTTACTTAATAAGTGATCCATAATTAGAGGTATTTAGGACATTGAGCTTATAAATAGCTCATTGCAAGAGTGTTTGTTTTGTTCGGGTGTAAACTCTTGCAAAATCAATTATGTAATTATTTTTTTGATTAATAAAATTACGTGTCTGAGGACACTTCTGCCATTATATGTCAGGGCATTTTCATGCTCTAGAATTTCATCTCAACTAGGGGACATTGGGAAAATCATCATATATTCCTCTATGAGCATTGGATTTGAATTTCGTAAAAAGGGACCGAAATTACACAGACATTAGTATATTTTTTATTGTTTTCAGAGTAGAAGGTCGAAACAATGACATGTAGCACTCCATACAAGTTTGTTTTACTGAACCTGTCCATAATCAGCCCATCGTGGGAGATTGGACATAACTTCATCTTGAATAATACAAATTTTGTCTGACTTGTGGCATTGTAAATAATACAAAAAGTCCTACCACAAGACCAAATTTCATACCTTGAATATTCGAATTTACAGAGATACAATAATTTCAATATCATGCTCCTACAAAGCAAGTAAAAGGTGTGTATTTTTGTAAAAAATGGCATAAGTTTTGTTTGAAAATTCAATTTGAAGTGATTCAAGGGGAATAGTAAAGCATCAATATCATTGTTTGATTCCAAAATTACTCAAAGCAAGAAAATGGAAACACCTAGTAAGAAACTAGAAATATCTATTATGATGCATGAAGAAGAGGAAGAAATGCAACATGATATATCAAAATTATGAGACCAAGTACAAAAAGTTGGGCTTTTGCAAAGAGTAACCAAAATGAAATGGAATATAATATGGATGGTTTCAAGAATGGTATGGAAGCTAATATTTATGGTATAGAACAAAAAATGAAAGGCTGCATGGAAGATTTGAAGAATGGTTTAAAAACAGAGATGGAAGGTTTGACAAAGTTACTACAAGAAATGCTTCTTATTGGCGAAAAGGTATTAGATGAAACTCATTATGAGAATAGAAGGAATTTTAATCATGATTCCATAGGCTCTTTGAAGACACGCCATATTACAAATATCAATATGATGAAGTTTGATGCCAAAAATTTAGTAACATGGATACTATATATGGAGCAGTATTTCGATCTCCATAATCTGAAACATGAAAAAAAGGTACGCATTGCAACTTTATATTTAGAACCCAGTCAGTTTGTATGGTAATGATGGATTTTTTCTCATAAACCACTTGCCACTTGGTTAATTTTTATGGAGGAAATGATAGCACATTATGAGGATACAAAGAGAAACACCTTCTTTAGTGAATTGATAAATGTCAAACAAAAAGGTTCAATGGCAGAGCACATTGAGGACTTCCAAAAATTGAATATGAGGGTAAATGATATTCCAATGGAGCATAGGATGGATATCTTTGTAGGTACCATAAAGGACAACATCTAACATCAGGTTCACCTTTGGGATCCTAATCCATTGGAGAAGGTATTCAGGGTGGAAAGTAAAGTTGAAAGAAAAATTATGGCAACAAGTCTACCACTCATAACTATAAAGATGGAAGTGTTGTTTCTCCTAGACTTCCACAACCTACAAGGTTTACACCAACAAATTGGAGGAAAAAAGGAGCAAAATGGCTTTGTTTACAGTTGTGACAGCAAATACATTAAAGGTCATAATTTTACTGAGAAGAAATTATTCCACATAGATTTTGAAGAGGGGGAAGAAAAGGAACAAGAAAAATCAAAAGAAGAGTATATACAGAAAGAACCAACCCCAAAAAAAAGAAGAAATGAATCTGACCATATCTTGTAATGCATTGGCGGGAACTACCACCCCTCAAACTCTCAAGATAGAAGTATATATCAAGAGAGAAAAAGGTAATAAAGTTGATTGATTTGAGTTGTGCCCATAATTTTATTCTTGTAAGATAGAGAAGAATTTAATTACTTCTATAACCAGCAACAAAGTGTCAAGTGATGGTTCCAAATGGAGGAGCTATAAATTTCTCTGGATAGTGCCATAAAATCAGATACCCATAGGGAATATTCATTGAATAATCAAATGATTTCCATTCCAATGGGTGGTGCTGAGGTTGTAGCAGGAGTCCATTTGGTGATGATAGCTTTCCAATTTTCAAGAACTTTTCTTGAAATGTTTTTGGGAAGGAAAGGAAGTTGAATTAAGGGGTGTCACATGGAAACAAGGAAATATAATTAGATTTAATGGCATGACAATGATTATAAAAAAAGAACAATGGGGCATAATTACACAATTATGCTCACTAAGGGTTCAAACATTGAAATCATCTATTTCTCCATATTTTAAAAAAGTCTTGGACAATCATTCCAAGGTGTTTGAGACTCCCAAATACCTCCCACCTATTCGTGACCATGATCTGATCCAATTGATTCGAGGAAATGTTCCTCCAAACATCAGGGCTTACAGATATCCTTACGCCCAAAAGAGTGAAACTAAATTTATGGTTGCAGAAATCCTAGAGGCTGGTATAAATCAACCTAGTCAAAGTTCTTTCTCTGCTCCAGTAGTATTGGTCCACAAGAAGGATGGATCATGGTGTATGTGTCCAGATTATAGGGAGCTCAACAAGCTCATTATTAAAGATAAATTTCTCATTCCTATCATTGATGAAGTGCTGGATGAATTACATGGAGAAATTTATTTCACCAAGTTGGATCTTCGTTTAGGATATCATCAAATTAGAATGAAGACTGAAGACATTGCGAAAACAACATTCAAAACTCATGAGGGTCATTATGATTTTTTTTCATGCCTTTTGGCCTTACTAATGAACCTTCCAAATATCAAGGTTTGATGAATTCCATTTTCAAAATCTTCCTTAGAAAATATGTTTTAGTATTTTTTGATGATATACTAATTTACAGCAAGTCTTGGAAGGATCATATTCAACATATTAATAGGGTTCTCAAACATTGGAGGAGAAATTATATGAAAAAACCTCCAAATCTTTCTTTGGAGTATAGGAGGTGAAATATTTGGGTCATATTGTATCTCATGAGGGTGTTAAGGTAGACCCTAACAAAATTAAATCCATTAAGGAATGGAAAATGCCCACAACTATAAAGCATCTTCGAGGATTTCTCAGGTTGATAGTGTATTATTGCAAGTTTGTTAAGAATTATGGGAGAATAGTGGCACCTCTAACATCATTACTGAAGAAATATGAATTTTATTGACTTCAAAAGAGATGAAGGCCTTTGAACATATTAAAGAGGCAATGTGCCAAACACCGGTCTTAGCTATGCCAGACTTCACAACAAATTTTAATGTGGAATGTGATGCTTCGGGAAATGGAATTGTTGTTGTTTTAATGCAAGAAGGAATATGGATTTCTTTTGAAATCCATCCAATCAAAGGAAAGAATTTACACAAACCTATTTATGAGAAGTAAATGTTGGCAATACTACATGAATTAAAGTAATGATGACCTTACCTAATGGGAAGGCACTTCAAGGTTAAAACAATTCACGACATTCTTAAATACTTTTTGGAACAAATATTATCTTCAGAAGAGTAGCAAAAATTGGTGACAAATATGCTGGGTTATGACTTTGAAATCATCTACAAAAAAGGGAAGAAAAATGTTGTTACAGATGCACTCTCAAGAAAGGATGAGGATGTGGAAGCATTTCTTTGTGTCATTTATATTATCTCACCTGAGTGGATAACTGAAGCAAGG
Source organism: Pinus taeda (assembly GCA_000404065.3). Taxonomy (NCBI): domain Eukaryota; kingdom Viridiplantae; phylum Streptophyta; class Pinopsida; order Pinales; family Pinaceae; genus Pinus; species Pinus taeda. The sequence goes on from APFE030036470.1 coordinate 23,764, forward strand.
GATGAATGAAAGAATGATGAAGAGGTTTAGTCACTCATTCAAAAGTTACAACAAGATCTCAGTACATATGATACATTTAGTTAGAAAAATGATTCATTATGGTACAAATTTCGCTTATATCTTTGTAAGAATTATCAACTCAAAGAAAAGAATCTTTTGGAATTTCACAACTCTCCCTTAGAAGGGCACTCAATATTTTTAAAAACTTACGATACGGTCAAGAAGGAGTTTTTTTGGGATGGCCTTAAATCTGATATTCAGAAGTTTGTGGCAGAATGTTTGGTTTACCAACGAAATAAAGTTGAGAAAATTAAAACCCCTTGTCTATTACAACCTTTAACCATTCTAGGTCAGCTTTAGGAGGAAGTCTTAATGGATTGTATCACAGGTTTACCCAAGTTTGAAGGAAAGGGTGTCACCATAGTGCCAGTTGATATACTTACCAAGTATGCACACTTTTGTGCATTATATCATCCTTTTAAAGCCACTACAATTTCTAATGCATTTATGGAAACAATTCAAAAGTTTCATGGAAATCCAAATATTATAGTAAGTGATAGAGATCCCATTTTCACTGGAAATTTTTGGAAAGAATTATTTTCTTTTCTTGGTACTCAATTAGCTCATAACTCATCTTATTGTCCTCAATTTGAAGGGAAAACTGAGATAGTGGACAAATTTTTGGAAACATATATTTTTATTGCCTTGTATCTAATAAATAAACACAATGGGTCAAGTGGTTACCTCTAGTTGAGTGGTGGTATAACACTTCCTTCCATACTGAAACAAAAATGACCCCATTTATGCCACTTTATGGATATCATCCACCATCCGTCACATCATCTTTAGGAGAAAATTCTAAGGTTTAAGTAGGGAATATCACATCAAGCATCAATAACAAGTTATCGAACTCTTAAAGGATAACCTCAATTGGGCGCAAAATCGAATGAACCAACAAGCATATCAGCATTGTAGTGAAATAAGTTTCGATGTAGATGACTAGGTATTTTTACAGCTACAACCATACAAAAAAATGTCTCTGAAGAAATCTAAGAAGGATAATAAATTATCACCCAAGTACTATGATCCTTACAAGGTGTAGCAAACAATTGGTACTATGGCATATAAATTGAAGTTGCCTGCATCTTCCCGAGTACACCTAGTTTTCCATGTTTTGTGCTTAAAGAAGGTTATCGGTGACAATCTTTCAGTTAAAACAATGTTGTGAAACTTGATGAAGAAGGAAAAATCATATTTGAGCCTGAAGCAGTTATGGAAATAAGAACCCGAAAACTACGAAATCGATCAATTTTAGGTATCTCATTAAGTGGAAGAACTTACCTGTTGAAGATTCCACATGGGAGGATGAGAATTTTATACAGAAGAATCCATAACTACTCAAGCATTGAGGACAACACGTTTTTGAAGGAGAGGGGCACGTTAGGTGCCTATAATACTACTGTATACCCCTTATTATTATTATTGTGCCCATGTGGCAACCATATTGTTATTGGTGTGCCCCATAGAAGCCCACTATTGTTATTGATGTGCCCTTACATTATTATTGTTATGTAGGCTCTAATTATAATGTGACCCCTTAGAATCCTATATATACAAGTGAGGTCTTTTCATTTGTATGATCAAAGAATTATTCATTTATATAATGTAAAGGAGGTTTCCCCCTCAAAGAGGGTAATTTTTAAGTCACTGATCTATCTTTTTGTGAGTTGGTTGCATAATAGAGGGATTTCAAGAATTTGTGTGGCACTATTGATGATGGATTATGATACCAAGGAAGACCAAGACATGATAGATTATTGGGCATACATGGTTATGTTGATGTATACTAGATTAGAGATATGTATAAAAGAAGATCTACAAGTCGGTATGTGTTTAACCTATTTGGAGGAGTTATCAATTAGATGAGTAAGACTATGTTGTGACATCAAATATCGAGACATATCAAAGACAAGGGCCTTCAAGTACTTGAGTTTAATGGTATGGTAGAAGGTATGTCTAATTTCTCTTTGGATTTTTATTTCTGTGAATTTTTTTTAGATGGAAAGCAGAATCAGGTGATATTCTCATTTATTATTAAAAGGAAGAGGGAAAACTACAGCTCGTGCATAGTGCCATGTATGGACTTGTGTTATTTCCATCATTGGGTAAATTTATGTACTATGTCTCATTTATAAATGAATTCTCTCGGAATACATGGATATATTTCCTTAGTAAGAAATATGAAGTCTTTGAAAGATTTAAATAATTTAATGTTTTGGTGGAGAATTAGAGAAAGAAGAAAATAAATGTGTTGAGGATGGATAATGTTGGAGAGTTTTGGGGAAAGGAATTTGAAGAGTTATGTAAAATGTGTGGTATAGCACGATAGAAGAATGGACCATATGCACCTCAACAAAATAGAGTTGCATAAAGGATGAACATGATGTTGATGGAAAAAGAAAGGAACATGCTCAATGGTGTTGGGTTAGGACAAGAATTCTCAATAGACGTAGTGGATAGTACATGTTACTTGGTAAAGAGATCACCCTCATCAAAGTTGGATGATGAGACTCCACATGAGGTATGGATTGGTAAGAAACCATTTCTCACACATCGCAAGGTGTTATCTATTATGCATATGTACATGTTTCAAAGGAAAATAAAAATAAGTTGGATTTAAAAATCTAAAAGGTGCATCTTTATTGGTTATAAAGATGGTTTAAAAGGCTATAAACTTTGGAACCCTGAAACAAAGAAGTATGTGTACAGTCGAGATGTGGTATTTAAAGAAGTGAAAGATGTTACAAAATAGGAAGTCTTTCCAAGGGAGAAATAATGAGAGAAGATAGAGCTTGAACTAGAGGATGATGATTCAAACTCTTCAGAAGAAAATGAATCAAAAGAAGAAGAACCATATACTCTAGCATTGAGGAGATTAGTTTAGGAAAAAAGGAAGCCAAAAATGTATCCTCCACCAAATTTCAGTTTGAATTTTGATTTACCTATTACTAATAATGATCCTAGAAATCTTAAGAAGGAAGTGGATTAAGAGGATGGAAAACTCTAGAAAAAGGCCTTGGTTGAAGAAATGGAGGCCCTAGACAAGAATGAGGCTTGGGATCTAGTAGAGTTATCAACTTTAAGAAAACACATTAGCAACAAATGCGTGTTTAATAAGAAGTTGAATGTAGAAGGAAAGGTTGCAAAATGCAAAGCTCAATTAGTAGCAAAAGGTTATTTCCACGTGAAGGGAATTTAGTATGGCGATATGTCTTCTCCTATTTCTAAGTTAACTTCTATTAAATCTCTTTTATCTATTATTGTTTCTTTTGATTTTGAAGCAGAATATATTAATGTGAAGAAAAAGTGCTTAGATTTGCATCTAGAAGTAGAGATCTACATGAAGCATCGAAAATGCTTCATTATCAAGGTTAATAAAGAGTTGGTATGTACGCATAAAAAGTCCTTGTATGGGTTCAAGCAATCACCAAGGACATGTAGCAAGAATTTGATACATATATACAATGACTTGGCCTCAGAAGGATCAAAGTGAATCATCGTGTCTATTTCAAATTATTTGGTAATCGTCTTATTTATTTGGTCTTCTATGTAGATGAATTATTGTTAATTGGAAACGATAGGAAAATCATCTAGGAAATGAAAACCAAATTGTCTTTTAAAGTTGACATGAAGGATCTTGGTGCTACAAATTTTATTTTAGGCATGGAAATTAAAAGAGATCAAGAAAAGAGGAAACATTTATTAAATCAGAGGAAGTATATCAGGATAATGTGAAGAGGTTTAATATATATGTAAGTAAATTGGTGAAGGTCCCTATTCCTCGAGGTGTAAAGTTATTTGCACATCAATATCCCAAAACACATGAAGAGGAAGAGTACATGGCTCATGTTCCATATGTCTGGGTGGTTGGAAGTTTGATGTGACCAATGGTTTATACTAGACTGATGTAGTGGGAGTACTAAGCAGGTATATGTCAAAACTAGGCAAGGAGGATTGGGCAATAGTAAAGAGTGATTTCAAGTGTCTGTGTGGCACTATTGATTATGGATTGTGATACCAAGGAAGACCAAGAAAAAATAAATGATTGGAAATACATGGTTTTGTTGATGCATAATAGGTTGGAGATACGTATAGGAGAATATCTATGAGTGGGTATGTGTTTAAACTATTTGGAGGAGATATCAATTGGATGAGTAAGAGATAGTCTATAATGGTACTTTCAACTACAAAAGTTTAACACATGAAAATCACTCATGCAAGTAAATAAGTAGTTTGGTTACAAAGATTCCATTTCAAGTACGGGGTTGGTACAAAAATCTAAAGGATAAATTATGATAGCCAAAATGCAATTTCCTTTGCAAGGGACCATAGTTATCATTTGAGGGCAAAGCATATTGGTGTTTAGCATTACTTTGCAAGGGATATGATTGAAGACAAGAAGGTGTTGTCGGTGAAGGTAGACATTTTGAATAATACTATGGATGCATTAATAAAATGTATGAGAATTGAAAATTTATCTTGGTGTAGAGAAAAAATGGGTATTACTACCCTGAATTTTTAATTGAATACTCATGTTTCCCCCTATATAAAAATAAAACAATAGGTGGGAGAATCTTGGGTATGCGTTGTATTTTTTGCATGAATTATATGCATCATGAACAAGGGGGGGGGTTGGGGGGTTCCTAACCCCCCTTCGTTAGGGGGTATGTAATGGGGTGAGAGCTCCCCTATATGGGATTTGGGGAAACACCCCAAGAAAATTTGTTTGGGCAGTTTTTTGCATAAAAATTTTGGTTGTTTTTCGCCCATAATTTTTCTATAAAAAAAATTGGTGGCACATGGTGGTTTTGTAGTTTTTGTTAAAGGACTAGGGTTTGATTGGTGATTCATGTATGCCACATGATTTATATTGTATTGAATATTGTAAAAAAAATATAATGAAAGAGAAAGCTTGCTAGTTTTCTCCGTTTTTGGTTTCCAAGATAAAATCTCTATGTAAATGTATGTGTTTTCCATTATATCTTTTTCTATTTTTTTTTAAGAAATTGTTTGCAACAATTAATTGTGTAGGGTTAAAAAATATAAACAACAACTCAAGGGGATTCACTCTAATATCAGGACGCAAAGGGTACACTTAGGAGGATCCATGCTAAGATAAAATAACAAAGGAAAACAACCATGGAAACATAACAAAGGCAGTAGAGCAAAGGAATTTGGCTATAATTGATGAAAATTGTTGTCATTACTTGATGTTCCATCATATCAAGCCTTGAGATTCCATCATATCAGGCCTCATGTTATTATCTTTCAGCATCATAGACTTTGGCCCGCATCACCTTTAGCTCATCTAATTTGTGCTTGCACACAAATATTTGACATCTAATATTAGTTAGATGATGCAAAATCCTATAAGCAATGTCATAAATTAACGACCTGTCATATCAAGAGTCGATGTTCTGACATATCAAGCCTTGGGTTGTCGAGCCTTGGCCTATCAACCATGTCGGCCTTCACCCTATGGATTATAGAACAAATAAAGTACATACTCTATCGGGAACAGGTAATTTGGCTTATCACCCACATCAATCCTCAACCTATCGGTCATTTCTCAATGCTAAACCTCTATGAACCTCCTATAATTTGACATCTGATAAATGACATAGTATGCCAAGTGGCAGTAATGATGTAGGGTACCAAGTGGTATAGGTGGCGAAGACCGTGACATGGCAACAATAGTGAATGACATATTGCAGGCTTTCTAACATATTTGGAATGTTGTCTAGACCAATTGAAAGTGACGTGTGGAAAATTCTTATTGGCTCCAATAGGTGACATGGAAAGTATAATGGAAGGTGAGGTGGAAAGGTGGGCCATATCAGGTTGTAGGCTACCAAAGTGCCTAAACATGTTTGTCTTTAGTCTACGGGTTCCATTGATATTTAATAAGGTTTGGCTCTAGGTCTCAATCCCCAATTATGAGGTGCTAAGTGAAAACACCTAAGAGGTTTAGATCTCAGTACATCACCATATCGATGTTTGAAAATAAAGGAGCAAACCTCATCTAACAATATCCAATAGAGAATAGCCAAAGGTCATGGCGCCAAGTCATATGGAGGTAAAGTTGTAGCACCTAAGGGCTTTGGGCCTTGGCATATTGGAAAAATAAGAAAATAATCAAACTTAAGGCTCTTGATATCCCTAGAAACTTAAGCCATCAGTTTGGAAGCATTGATCCCAATCCTTAGGGGTATCAACTTATTGCCATATTGGCAAATTAGGGAAAGAACTATAGACTAAGTATTCTTATGTTTGATATGCTTAGGGAGTGGTCATAACACATGGTTAGAAAAAGAAAGAACCAACTCCAATAGCTAGTGGCATATCATCATGTCAGAACATACAATAGATATAAGGTCCTAGTACGTAGAGCAATGACCATGTACACAAGTGAATGCAAAGGCGCAAAGGCTCTAACATTGGATAAAGAGGAAGATATAGTCAATCAAGTAGAAGAGCAACATTTTGTGTGTGAAAGGAAATTCCTCATTGTGTTGGCAAGCTTTGTCGGATAAGCATCAATCAAAGCATAACACTATGGGTAAATATTGTGGGTTGATATAGATAGTAAAGCTAGGACTCATAAGAATTCATGTTGTATAAATGCATGGTTATACAATTGGTGAAGTTGTTGATACTATGCAATTATAAAAGAAGTGTAATCAAAATATCAAGACATTGTAAAAGGACAATGAGTAGGGAATATGAGTCCAATGAAATCTACGTGAGTGTATAAGATAAACAATAAGAGTGAGAGATACAACAAATGCATTTTCTAAGTGACAACAAGAGCTTGTGTGAGTAAAGAGGAGATAAAGAAAGAGTAGAGGAGAGATCACATTAGCTAGCAACAAACATAATTCAAATCAAAGATAAAGAGGGGATTGGTGTTCCCTATAGGTGGGTGCCTACAAAATTTTGGGATTGGTGTCTCCAATAAGTTGGAGGTTGTAAATTTGCTATGTTGGACAAGTTTCGAGTAAGCAGGTAATTCTGATATGGGGGAACAAGTATCTGACATGGCAAGAAGTATTTCCCAAATTTACAGGAAACGTAAGTTGGGAGTGGCAATAATATAATATATTAAAATTTAATATATATTAAAAATAAAAATAAAATTATTTATTTATTTCCATCCAAAACTTGCCAATCAAATTCCATCCTGCAAAGAAACATGTAAAAGATTGAACTTTGAAACATCGCCAAAAAAAATCAAAATATTAATCCATCAACAATTTCTTAGTCAAATTCTTTCCGAGCAAAGAAACATGCAGAAATCCCAAACCGGAAAAAAGGTTTTTAATACTAAATTATTATGTGATTTCATGAAACTCTATATGTTAAGTCATTGGTTCAATTCTTCGCCCTTGATGTAACCTCACAAATATTATATACATTACATCTAATTATGATAGAGATAAGAAAAAATAAAATATATATTGATAGTGATTAAAAAATTTAAAACAATAGAGTTTAAATCCAATGTTATTTTAAAAAAGAATTGGTAAATAAAATTATAATTTCCAGTAATATATATTTTATACTTGAAAAATATGAAATTAATTAAAAATGTTTTTAAATATCATAACTCTAATTCAAACTATTTTTTTTCGTTTATATTCGATTTTTTATTATAAATTTCCAGTTAATATATATTTCATACTTGAATAAATATGAAAATTAAATTAAAAATTGTTTTTTCAATAATATTTATATTTCATAATTTCAACTATTTTTTTTGTTTAATATTCTATATTTTGTCCATTCAATTGGGGCAATAATGATGGTTTTTCCAGTGGCCAACAATCTTACTAAATTCTTTTATATCCATCTCCCATGCGTGTATATGAGGAGAATGAATAGTTTTCCAATGAAAAAGATCACGATTGACCAGACTCCTCGTCTTCATTTGGATAGAAGGGCTTCCATAAACAAGGTATTTCTCTTAGTTCTAGATCCATATCCAAATCTAAACCCAGCTACCTACCCTTCCCTTCACACAGTTCCATCATATAAGCAACACCCAAGCTTACAACGTCAAATACACCTAAGTTTACACTTATTCATTGCACTGAAGCTCCCAAAACATACAAAATTGGTTGCAGTGAAGCTCTCCAAAAACTCCAAAGTACCCTATGAAGCTCCCAAAGGTTTTGGAGCATTCCGATAAGCTCCCAAGCTCTCAGGAGGAGCTGGGGATCTTCAGTTATGTACCCTCCAATGCGTGAGAGCCGTACTCGTGTAACTATGTAAATTTGAAAGACTATAGGTGTCTTTTACAAGTTGTAAATTTGAAAAGCGATAAATGTTGAGAGTGTGATGATTTTTCCATATATTCTACCATTTATGCTGGTTTTCCTTATATGAATAGAGATGAATAATTATAGGGCAATTCTTTAAAAAAAAAAAAAACCAATAATTTAAACGTGCACAGGACCTTGTTGCCTGACTGCAAGATCCACCAGTCAAAAGCGGAATAAGATTTTTTTGATATATATATATATAAACAAGAAGCATCGAACGTCACTCCACGTCCCTACATTATTACAAGCACTGGAAAATACTTTATTGGGTACTTCCCTCATATTGTGCATTCCCAATTGACCCAATATTTGTAAAGATTTAGTACTGAAAATTCTTGTGGGGTGAGTATTAGTAAAGCTGCACTACATGATCTCTGTAAAGCAACTAATTCGAGGGCAGCATCTGCATTAATTTACATTTAATGGTTGTTTAAGTGTTTGGATTATGTTTCACCATGTCTATTTCTTTCTAGGGCAGAAAAGGTTTACCCGGATGTGTTGCCAATAAGCCTTTTATTGCCAGATAAGATTCCATGAATGACAGTGATGGCCATGGTCAGAAAGAGTTGCAATTTATCAATTTCCAATCTTTGACTTCTAAATTGAATATAGCGTTCAATCAAATAGCCTGATTGAGTAGTAATTGCTTATTTTGGTTTGTGGCAGCGCCTGAAGGCTTCTTTGATAATAAAAAGGACAGGTTGGCTGTCATAATAAAGAGTGAATAGGTTATTTTTGGGTTTTTCATAATTAGTTAATGGGTTAGCTATTCACTCATGTGTATTTTTGTGGATTGGAAATAAATTTTGTTTTTAACTGTAAAAATATTTTTTTTAAAATTTAAAATTATAGATTTAATTCATGAGTTAAATTTACATAATGAAATGATTTTTTATTCTTCCCAAATATTTTGTTGAGCTGGGATGTTTTAATGTTTATATTTTAAAGAGATTAATTTTTAATGAATTACAATAGTTTTAGATTTAATTTTAAGATTAAAATTAGTTTTAATCAAATAATATTCTTGTAAATTATAGCGATGAAGCTACTTTCATGAGATTATAGACTTTTTAGTCACATTAAATTTATTTTATTGTGGAAGAAATATAAGCAATATATATATATATATATATATGATTATATATATATATATATATTATTTATTTGTTAATAAATAGATTTTTAATATAAATCTGAAAATGAATTATATTAAAATCTTATAAATGTCAAATGTAAGTTTTCATACTTTATTTATAGTAAAAATAATGTGGTAAATAATGTCTCATAAAAAACTAAATTCAATATGAATATGGACACAAATTATTACTAGCTTTTGTTTGGATTACATCCAAACCATAACCACAAGTGAATCAATCTAAACACACTATATTATGGGATGCTATGGTGTTTGAGTTTTTTTTTCAAGATGCAAAGGATTTCATGAATTTACAAGTCTTGAATATTGGGTATTTTCTATATAGACGATGAAAATGTCATCTATATTAAATTATGTAATTTGTATCAAATTCTAAATAGGGATCATGAGAGATGAAATACAAAATCAAAAGGTCACTAAATGTTAATTTAGGAGAGGCAAAACAAAAATCAGAAGTATTTCATATCAAACTAATATTGTTACATGAGGAGTAATTAGTGCTTCCACATGTGATCAATGTAATACATACATAATTACATGTGACTTGGTTGATAAGGATATTTTCCTACAAAGAGTGATAGGGATAGGGCCATGTCATGCAAATAGTTTTGACATGCGTAGTGTCCTTTGTGTCAAGAAAGGTGTTAGACCATTTAATGTACAAGAGTTGGTTTTTGACAACCAAATTTATTAAGTGATCTTAAAATGATACATTATCTTAGCAGCAAGAGTGTCTCAACAGTTATAGCTCTATTTATTACCTGTCATTGTCTCAAGAAGAAGTCACTTCTAAACTTGCTACAGAGTCAAGAACAAGGCTGATTGACCATCTTAATTAATGAAACTTCAAAATATGTTGTGCCAATGAATTTGGACCTTGGGGGTAGTGCTTTCCAGTAGTGGTAGTATAATTTGTTTCAATTAATATATCACTTGAAGTCTCTAGTTGTATCATGTTTTATTCACTATGATTGTGTTTTTAAGAGTTTCAAGAGCTTATCATGTTTGAAGTAAAAACAATCTCCCTTGAGCCACTAGTTATTTTCTATCTTTTGACAAGCACACTACTAGGTATTTCAGGCATGCTTTATCTTCAAGAACAATTTCTTTATTATGTATAATGAGATCTATATTCATTTTATATATTATTTAGACAACCATTTATATATGTTTAATTACCACTCCATATACATACATACATACCATACATACATACATACATACAGTTATACCTGACATATATTATATTCTATATTATATAATATATATATATATACATAATTTATTAAACATGTACCTATTAAATGTTTAATCACTAAATGTGCATAATGAAAATTAAGAAAAAGGAAGAAAAAAATAAATTAATATAATGGTAATAATTTGAAAATGCACATGTTGTGATGATATGATAACCCAAATACATAATAATATTCAAAAATAAATCAATGCTTCTAACACTACATGCATTTATAGAGAATAGTTGTATATAGTTAAAGATTACATGATATTGTATTCCCAACACATATTATGGTATGTTTATTTAGTTCATCGTGAAAATGAAATTTGTGAATATTTCACAAAGTGTATTATTAAACCAATGTACTAAGTCCATGAAATATATATATTCTCAAGATCTCATTCATGTCATGACAACAAAACATGAAGTCATTGCATGTATTAAATGACCAATCATGTATATCAAACCACTGTTTTCTAATAACTATATATATGATTTGCATAAATAACATATGATCAATATAACTAACATTAAGAACATATATATCACATTATTCAAAAAGAATATTCATAAATGAGTAAACACATATCAATATAATCAAATTTAGTATAATAACTAAATCATACATTTACTACATTATATATTATTTAATGAAATTGTAACTAGGTTTAGTCTTCATAATGTATATCTATCATTGTTGTATTTATTATTATTTGTCAAGCATGTTATTCATGCTAGAGTCAAAAAAAAAAACGTCATGTCCCATTTGGACTTTTATAAGAAAAATAAATTTATTTTTATGTATCTTTTGTTCAAATCCAAACTGCCAAGTTGACACTCCAGATGAAAGATTGGCTCAACCTTTAGAGGCACCTTTTCTGATGAGGAAACAACTATACATTGGAACCATTACTCTATCATTTGATCAAAAGCAATTCACACTTCATTTGTGAAAATAAATTTTGACATATGACATGTGAATATGAAGCTCATTCTATGTGATTATGTGAGCTACCTGAAACACTATTCTTTTATGATTAAACATTTTTTCATTATGCACACCTTTCTGTGATTGAGCTACTAGTGACAGTACTTCAGTGGAATCCGAGCTACAAGTGACAGTACTTCAGTGGAATCCGAGCTATAAGTGACACTACATTTCTATGAAATATGAGTTACTTATGACGGTACATCTCTGTGGCAAACTTATGGACAAACATATGGTATCTTGTGGACAAACTTCATATGGATACTTATGGACAAACATATGGCATCTTGTGGACAAACTCCATATGGATAGTTGTTGCTTGGTGGAGGGTTGATTTTGTTCTTGGATAATTAGTCTATGATTTAGATTTCTCTATTATTGACAAAATTTCTCTTAAAAAAAGATTGTTAAATTTTCTACTTATAAATTTATCCTCACATGTGGGGAGCCTTTTATCTCTTATAGAATGTAATCTCTACTTTCTTTATATTTTTAAATATATAATTACTTAATAACATAACTACTGAAATAAATGCTAAAACGTATCTAATATTTTTAAATTAAAAATTAAATTAAAAGACATAAGGGGCTGGTCAGATGGATGTTGGAGGGGTTAGGATTTAGGGTCTAAGGATGTTGGAGGGGTTTGGGATGTTGGTGGAAAAGATTTGAGTCAAGTGAAGTGCTGAAGTCTACATCTCTCATCTAGAAAAATTAAACCAAAGGTGGAGGGTTGAGGGATGTTGGGTTGGAAGGTGGGGTGATGGGGCCCCATCAAGGCTCAAGGTTGGCAGAAGGTTGGCCGAATTTCAGACCCTACCTCGCTGGGTGATCGAAATTTGCGGATGACCCAAATCTCATTTGAAAGCCAAGCAGGGTCTGAAATTCGGCCAACCTTGAGCCTTGATGGGGCCCCATCACCCCACCTTCCCACCAAACATCCCTTAGCCCTCCACCTTTGGTTTAATTTTTCTAGATGAGAGATGTAGACTTCAGCACTTCACTTGACTCGAAAAAAAAGACATAAGGGGCTGGTCGGATGGATGTTGGAGGGGTTTGGGATGTTGGATGTTGGAGGGCTTAATGGATGTTGGACAGGTTAGGATTTAGGGTCTAAGGATGTTGGAGGGGTTTGGGATGTTGGTGGAAAAGATTTGAGTCAAGTGAAGTGTTGAAGTCTACATCTCTCATTTAGAAAAATTAAACCAAAGGTGGAGGGTTGAGGGATGTTTGGTTGGATGGTGGGGTGATGGGGCCCCATCAAGGCTCAAGGTTGGTCGAATTCCAGACCCTGCCTGGCCGGGTGATCGAGATTTGCGGATGACCCAAATCTCATATGAAAGCCAAGCAGGGTCTGAAATTCAGCCAACCTTGAGCCCATCACCTTCCAACCAAACATCCCTCAACCCTTCACCTTTGGTTTAATTTTTCTAGATGAGAGATGTAGACTTCAGCACTTCACTTGACTCAAATCTTTTCCACCAACATCCTAAACCCCTCCAACATCCTTAGAACCTAAATCCTAACCCCTCCAACATCCAACATCCCATTAACCCCTCCAACATCCATCTGACCAACACAATTTAGGCATCCTTTAGGAATAAAAAATAATAACACAATAAAAAGCTCTTGGATCATAAATTCCTTTGGTCACAGAGTTCAGGTATACAGGCACCAATAGAAAAGTATATTGGGGCATCCTTATGTAATCTCTATTTTTTTTATATTTTTAAATATATAATTACTTAATAACATAACTACATGAAATAAATGCTAAACATATCTAATATTTTTTAATTAAAAATTAAATTAAAAGAGCATTGTTATAATTTCTCAATTAAAATCGAATTTCAAAACTAATTTTTAAACCTACTTACACTAGTTGCACAAGCCATGAGTAATCAAATGAAAACAACGACAAGCACTACAGTATACCAATAAAAAGGAAGAATAACAAGAAGGAAATCCCAAGACAGTATTAACAGACATTAATCAAGGTTACAATATATTGCATACACGTGAATCGTATCCTAGCTCAGAGTCAAGCAACTGACATAATTTAATAATAGCTCATTATAGCTATAAAGAGTCAATTTATGTTATTACGCATCTATATTATATTATATTATAGTTACATAAGTCAAAGGATTATTATTTATTATAAAATAGTTACTATATCATAAATCTAATTCTAATATATTGTAGATATATGGTATTTATATAAATTTCAATATATAAATAATTAACATATTACCTAGTCTCAAAGGTTAGTTTAATTGGTAGAATTTTTGTTATTAAAGCATTTTACTGGGAAGTCACTTGTGGGAGGATATTTGGTCAATTCTCCTCAACGCTCTTCAGAAGTGATCCCTTAAAATAGATATATCTAAATAAACCTATATGGCAGGAATGAATATTAAGGATCTATTAATTTGATGTTATGATCCATATTTTCCTTATATCAAATTTATAATAATGAAACTTATAAAATTATATATTCTTTTTTTTGTAAGTCAAATATGTATATTATAAAACAAAATATGTTACAAAAATTCTGCCGAAGCAGAAAGAAACATTGGATGGACCACTAAAACCATGTTGATAGCCAGCTCTGGGCTTTCAAAACTGAGCTGCACACCACGCAGGGCGGCTTGCTCTTTAGACAGTTATTGATCGCCACGACACTACCAAAACTTGGACAGAGACAGAGTAACAGTACCATAAGGTCAAAGCCATGACCAAATAACATAGTAAAACAGAATAGCAAAACTAACTGGCGTAAAGCCGAAACAGAGGAAGCAAGAAAGATTGAAAGACGAAACTAAGGAAACCCGCCAGTGCGCGGAAAGTCACCAAGTCGACTGACTGTATCTAAGCCCACATCTAGAACATGCTTGTCGATTTTGGCCTGCATATCTTGCATGGACTGGAATTCCTGAGCTTCCTTCATCTTTTGCTCCTGCATAAGGGGTTCTGGGCTCGGAGTTTGCCAAAGAAGCCTGATGAGAAGAGTCAATTTCTTGTTAACAATTTCCACAACCTCCTGCACTGTGGTGATTCTATGATCCAGCAATCCATGGATTTCATGAAAATTTGCTGACTGATCCTCCGAAGTGGAAATCCCCTTCCAAGAGTGCTACTTCCCTTCTTCCTTTAAATCCAGGGCTTTCGCAAGGAGGGTTTTGATTCTCGAGCTCTCTGCTTTAGTCCGCACATACTGATTGGCTCTTTTGGAAGGAGTACCCGAGTCATGTAGCCAATCAACCTCCTCCGCAATGCTTCCCTCCTAATGCTGCGCTTCTTCCTTTTTCACAAATGCTTCCAATTCCGCTATCTTGCGTTTGCTCCTTGATGTTGCTCTAGTCTCATACATGTTCTGCATTGTTCGAAGTTCGTGGTTGGTCGCCGAGCATCTGCAACTCCCCGCTTCCATCCTATTCCCTCTAATCTTATCTCTGTACTCACTTCTACAAACAGAAAGGTTGTGGTCGCTTGCAGAGATTTGAAATGAGGTAGAGGAACCTGAGCCACGACTCTCCGTTAAATAGCATTTTTTCATGGAGTTTCCCATAATGTGCTCTCCCCTTCATTGCAGATTGGTAGTACTTTCGTTATTAATACGAAAGATGTTCGCACAAATCTCATATCCTTTTCCTGACCTAGCATAAATGTTGTTGATTGTCTTCCCATCAAGGTTGAGACAGTTGTCCCTTCCTTGCAAATGGTCTCTATGGATTCTCTCGTGGCATGAACCATGTTGATAGTTTCCATGTTTGGCTTTCTCTTGCCATAAAGACCACCGCCGCATCTATCTAGTCATCCAAGACCCGTGATCATAACCCAAGCAGTTAGCGGGAGCGCCAGGTTTACGGTGCCGGACATTGAAACCGTTGTTGGTCAAGCCCGGTCGGTTTCATTTAGATCTTGCTGTGCCAGCTATGCACATCGCGCCTTCAGGTTCGGGCAGTCCACCTCCTCCCAACAGCTGTCCCATCCCCTGTCCTGATTGTCCACGCCACAATTCGCTAGGTAGTCCGCCAGCCCATTCGCCTTACGTCTTACTACATGAAAAATTAATCCTTTCATTCCAGCCATTAGTTCTGTAATATTTTCCGTGACCTTGGCTAGCCGCCAGTGTTTTGTGGCTTTGTTCGCCTTATTACCTCCCTGAATTCTCTTAGCTGTTGTTATGACCAGTGATGAATCCCCTTCCAGAATTACATTACAGAGGCGTAGGGATTTTAAAATCCTCAGACCATGCTCTAGCGCTGCGAATTCCATCTCATTATTTGTGCTTTCCCCAAGCGCTCTGTAATATATGTGAAGAATTTCTCCATGCTGGTTACGTATTACACCTCCAATTCCTGCCATGCCGGGATTGCCTCTCGAGGCCCCGTCAAAGTTCAACTTCAATCCTCCTTCCAGTGGATGCTGCCATTTGTCGATCTGTGAGGATGGTTGCGTTCTGTGTCTTGAAGTTGTGATGCTGCTGGTGACTTCCAGACAAAAGCATTTCAAAATGCGTAAGTCTTGAGCTGATGGTTTCTCATTTCCTTCCTTTTTGCATTTCGTTTGAATTAACTGTTGAATGTTAGTTATTATATTTTCTTTAGAGAACTCTATGTTCCTGTGTTCATCTTGGAATATTCTGCGGTTATGTTCCTTCCAAATAGACCAAAGTAAGAACCCTAGAACAGATTTCCATATGCTATTGACTCTTTGTATGTTGGAGAAGTCTTTTCTCCAGTTCAGTATGGCTCTATGAATGGATTCTCTGTCACGATCAGAGCTACCTAGAATTCCTTCCATCCAGCTCCATAACTGATTTGTCCATTCACAAGCATTGAAAAGGTGGTTTATACATTCCTCCTCGACGAGGCACATAGGGCATCTTGAGGGTCCCCTGAAACCTTTCTTGCACAAGTTGTCCCAAGTTAAAGTCTTGTTTCTCATTAGAAGCCAGAGGAAAGTCCTGATTTTCGGCCAGAGTAGGTTGTCCCAAACTTTACTGCACCAGGGCACGACTTCTACCTGTTCTTCCTTTTCTATTATATTCCTAGCTTCTTTTAATGAGAAATTACCATTACCTTTTAAACCCCATCTTAGCTCATCATCCTCTTCAGTTTTCCGAATCTTTCTTTTGAGGATTCTCTCATTGAGTTGCTAAAAGATTTCGTTGTGCTCCTTTGTGTTCCCAGGATTTGAATTTATCCAGTCCCTCCAAATCGGATCCCTACTGCTTTGAGTCCAATACTAATTGACTCTGTGTCTTCCCTCATTTTTATTTATTCGCTTGAGGGTAGATAGCTCTGGGGTATCCAGTTTAGGGAACTGCTGCCATGCATCTTCCCAAAACATGGCCAGCCTTCCATTATGAATTTCCCAAAAGTTGTGCTCCTGTACTAAGTTCCTGTTATTCCTGGCATGGTTCCATATTGACGATCCTACCGGGACTTCCTGTAGTCTTACTAGGTCCTGAGTATCACAATCTAGAGTATATTTCTCCTTCCAATGCCTCGCCCATGGTAAATTGGGTTCTTTAATCCATTTCCACCATATCTTAGCTCCGCAGGTTCTGTTGACCACCCAAGGATCGACTAAGTTCAGCCCCCCCATAGATTTTGGCTGGCATAGTTTATTCCATGCCACCAATGCCCACTTCTTCTTATCCCCATTCCCATTCCATAAAAAGGATCTTTGTATGTTTCTCATTTGTTGCAGAATGCCTTTGGGGGCTGGAAGCATAGAAAGTAGATATTGCAGAATTGCCTGCAGAACAGCCTTGGTTAAGATAAGTCTACCTCCCAGGTTGAGGGCTATGTTCGTCCAATGTGAGCACTTTTTCTTCATATTGGCTAGAACTTTCTCCCAGTGAATTTTCTGCCAAGGTTTCAGAGTCAAAGGAGCCCCAAGATATTTCGAGGGCAGGGAGCCAATCCTGAATCCAAGAAGCTGGGACAAGTGAGCTTGAACTACCGGATGAGTGTTGAAAAAGAAAATAGTGGACTTAGAAAAATTAATCTCCATGCCAGAAGCTTGGCTGAAGAGATCAAGGATACCCCTGTAAGCCACAGCCTCCTTCACCATGCGGGTGCCATGTAACATGGTGTCGTCCACGCACTGTTGATGTGTGGTGGCTGGTAGCGATCTTACTGGTTGCAGACCTTTTATAGATCCTTCTAATTTCTTCTTGGCTATAGTTCGGCTTAGACCTTCCATTAGGATTACAAATAGGAAAGGGGACAGGGGGTCCCCTTGTCTTATTCCCCGCGAGGGAGTGAAAGGAGCAAATGGAGCACCATTGACAAGGATTGAATATCTTGGAGATTTGATGAGAGCAAGTATCCACTTGATTCAAGTCCTGCAGAAGCCAAAAGCATCCAAAACAGCTTCAAGGTATCTCCAGCTTACTTTGTCATAAGCTTTTGATAAATCCAATTGCATTAGCATTCCTGCTTCTTTTCTCGAATGAAGTGAGTGAATCATCTCCTGCACTAACAAGATGTTATCTAGAATTTGTCTACCCTCAACGTAGCCTGATTGCTCTTCCGAGATGATACCAGGAAGTATCGACTTTAATCTATTTGCTATGACTTTTGAAATAATTTTATAGATAACATTACATAGGGCAATGGGTCTAAATTTCTCTGGTGTCTTTGCTTCTTCCACCTTAGGGATGAGCATTAGAAAGGTGGAGTTGAGGGATTTTAGAATGGTTCCTAAGCGTTTGGAATCCTCCACTACCTCCCATACCTCCTGCTTGACAGTGTCCCAACAGGCCTTGTAGAAATTGATGGTGAATCCATCTGGACCTGGAGCTTTATCATTAGGCATGCTCCTGATTGCTTCCTCCACTTCCTCCATAGAGATTTCCCTGCATAGGGCCCAATTCTGATCTGAAGTAATAGACTTAGGAATGGTTGCTGTAAGTTCCTTGATAGCCTCCTTTCTGTTTATAGGCGGTTCCTGTGCAATTGAGTTAAAGTGATCCGAGAGTAGAGCAGATATGTCATTATGATTCTTTAATATATCCCCTGCATTGTTTTTCAACTCGAGAATTCTATTAGCACTTCTATGGTCTAGCGCCAACCTGTGAAAAAAAAAAATATTCTGCTCCCCCTCTCTTAGCCATTGGATTCTAGATTTTTGTTTCAAAAGAATCTCTTCTTGTATGCATCTTTTGTGCCACTGTTGTGAGAGATCTCTTTCCTGCTCAATTGCTTCGATACTTTCGTAGCCTACTGCTCCATTTCTGTGAATCTGTTCCAGTTTGTTCTCTAGAATGGATTTTTCCTGGAATATATTTCCAAAAACCGTTTTGTTCCAATCTTATATCTTTTCTTTAGTTGCTTTCAGCCTTTTTTGTAGATTGAACATTTTGGAGCCTCTCACCTCCAAAGGTTCAGACCACCATTTCTTTACCATCTCGAGGAAGTTAGGGTGGTCTAACCAAAATTTTTCAAATCTGAATGGTTTATTCCTTGGGGTACCCTGGACTTCGACAATAAGCGAAATTGGCCAATGATCTGACCCACCACTGGGAAGGATATATGATTCTGCTATTATACCATCCATTATAATGCTTTCTGAGATTAAAAATCTATCCAAGCAAGAAGCTATCAACCTTTCTCCCCCCCTTCTGTTGTTCCAGGTGAATATGCCATTCTTGGGTTGTATGTCTACCATTTTGACAGTTTCAATGAAACCTGTAAAGGCTTCCGCATCCCTATTGAGTTTCCTGAGACCCCCTTTCTTTTCCAGAAGGGTGGTTATCGTATTGAAATCACCCCCCAGAATACACTTAGAACTTGGATGTCTATTAATAAGTTTGGTTAATGCATTTAAAAAATTAATTTTGTCTTCTAATTTCTGAGGACTATAAATATTGATGCAAAGGAAAGATCCAGAGTTATCTATGGGTTGGAAATCTACCGCTAAGAAGTGTTTGTTTGCCTCAGCTGATAACATTTGGATTTCCTTTATGTCCCAGATGGTTGCAAGGCCACCTTCTCGTCCCTGGATCTCAATCTCTAAAACTTCTATATTTCTCCCCAGCTTCCTGCAAAGACTGTTGATACTAGAGCTGCTACATTTAGTTTCTTGTAAGAACATAATTTCCGGCCTGTATAACTGAATTTTCCGCTTTAAGATTCTGTGTTTTGCCTGGCTGTTAAGCCCTCTTGCATTCCACGAGATAATCTTCATGTTTAACTAATTTTCATTGGAAGGACTGGAAAGCGCTAAGCGCTTTCATCTTCCCCGAGTTTATCATGATCATGCCTAGTTCCTATAGGACTTCACCACTAGTTCTACGACCTCTTCTTTTCTTCTGCTTTGAACTGGATGATTTCCATAAAAGACTTTTCGAATGTAAGCTATTGCCTTTTACTACACCTAGCTTCTTATTCTGCTTTTTGCCTTGCTATGAACATGTCGTTTACCTTCCTAATTTCTTCTTCCGATGCGTTCTCTATTCCTCGGGACTTCCAGTTCTCAGCGATTACTGGTAGGTTCATCCCCTCCCTGGCTAGCGCCTCTTCCCATTCTTGATCCTCACTTTCGCCATCACTGGTGAGCATGTCATTTTCTTCTTCTGTTTCCTCTGTTCTCTCCTGCATTTGAACTTCATTGTTGAGGTCCCCTTCATGCGTTCCTTCCCTGGTTGGTTTTTCCTTTTCCTCATGCTCTGCATTTGATGTTAGGGTTTTTTGCTTGTCCTTCGAGTCTGTTTCAGGATCTAAGATCACAAAAGAATTGTTGTCGTTGTTCCTGTCTGTATTCCCTTTGTAATTCTTCCTTTTGTTAGCTCTCTATCTAGACTTAGGTTTTATGAAGGTCTCTTTGTCTTTGTGGGCTTGTGCTGTTTCGGTCTCTGCTTCCTTCTTGATCATAGGGCAGTCTCTCATCAAATGCCCATGTTCAAGACATTTGCGGCACCGGAAGGTAATCTGCTCATAATCTATAGCCGGAAAGTAGTCCTTGTCCCTATATTCCAGCCAGAGCCCCTCATGCAGTGCCCCAGAAACGTCCATTTCAACACATATTCTGGTGTAAGAAGTATATCTCTTTTGTAAGGTTGCTTCAGAGCCCTTGACAAATGTTCCCAACTTGTCACCAATTTGTTTCAAGGCATTCAGACCCCAATAGTCTATTGGGAGAGAGAACAAACGAATCCAGACTGGGACTTGAGTGAAAGATTCTTTCTCCGGGACGAAGTTTGGTTTCCATGGTCGCATGTACAGACCAGCTGAAGCCAAAAAGTATGGGCCACCCTCAAAAATTCTATCCTTGTCTTCTAGATTGGAGAAAACAATTGTGAAGAAACCCTTGGCTCCCAAATGGAGCTTAACATCCCCCCTTGGCTTCCATTGTTGTTTAATCCAATGGCAAAGAGTCCTTTCAGATGGCCATATGCCCATAAATTTGTTAATGATAGCCTGTTCTGCCATGTGCTCTCTGTATGCCTAAATCTCTGGGTCAGTTATGACTACCCTTAGGTTATTGGTCTCTTTTGGTTTGCATACCCCATTTGATGAAACATATTTATTGGGGTTTGTGCTTGGCTCCCCCTCTTTTTCCGGCTTTCCTTGCCTATTGTCTGTCTACTCCCTGTCTTCATCATCTTGTCTTTCCTCGTTTTCTAATGATTTAATTATTGAGGGGATTTTGTCTTTACTTCCTGTCAGGCTTTCACCCACTATGCTTGTGCCTCCCGTTGTTCTGTCTGGCTTGTCAGTTTCCCCTTGTATTTTCTCCTTATTCCTTCTGCCAATCTGCTTGTTATTGTCAAGCCCAGAAATCCTGACCCCTTCCTTCGTATTTTGCCTCTGCTTCTGCATGATTATCTGTTTGAAAGTAGGCGCCCCACTGGACCCCTCTGCCTCCATTCGGTTGGTCAGCTCTTGACCTTTGTGATACAGTGCTGCGAAACGAGAGAATACCACTTCCAACCCTGCAATGGTATAAATTATATATTCAAAACCATTTCAAACTCACAATTTTCATTTTCACATACACAAATTAATAATGATAATACATTTTTTATAATTATACTTTTCAGTTTCATTTATTTTCAATAAGGTTGTCATATATGAACGTTCATTATATTATTATAGGAGCTGAACTAGAATGAAGAGGATAACAATCATTCTTCCCTACTACATAAGATAAACTCAACTCAATAAACATTTATTTTAATTATCATTGTATGAATACATTTAACTTTTATATTTTAAATTATTTTTTTAATATCACTTATAAACACAAACTTGCCTACAACATTCTTAAATAAGCTTTTACACTTTGGTTTATTAACTTTGTTATATTATTTTTATCTTTAATAGCGTAATTATTTAAGTACAATTGTTATCTATATTTTTATCATATTTCCCAATCAAACGAATTTACATAAAAAAAGAAAACTATACTTTGATCTTTTCTTTTCCAAAATTATTATTATTATTATTTATTATTATAAAATAGTTAAAAACATAATAGTTATCTAAAATTCTAATCTTATTTCCAACACGTTTTCCACTACAGTTTTAATTCTAACCTGGAAAACTCATAAAATAAACTAACTAATATTTTAAGTTCTTTTTTTAATGTAAAAATTAATAAAAAATAAATTAAATTTATAAGGAAATGGTAAATAATTAATTATATTCTTGAATTTTGAAATTAAAATATTATTAAAAATTAAATTAATATTATATATATATATATATATATTACACACCATTGGGTATGATTGTTAACACTAACAAAACAAAAGTTTTGATTATCAAATTTAAGAAGGACACTTACTCTAATTTTATGATAACAGTAACTTGGAGGAAGTGTCTTCCTACAAGCACCTAGGAATTGATATTGATCACAAGCTCAACTCGAACTATAGCATTGAGAAAAGGATCAATGGGGGATGGAAAGCTTATTTTGGTCTCGAAAATAATTGTAAAAGGAAAAACCTGGTAATGTGGGATAGAAAGAAGTTCCTCTTTGAAACTTTAGTCACTCTGATTATCTTATATGGATGTAAGGTTTGGGGTTGTAACATCTCTAGAGAATCCTGGAAAAATATTGAGCAAATCCAGAAGCATTTTATAACGTATAACCTCAAAATTAAAAGCAACACACCCTATCCTATTCTCCTTATAGAAGTACCTCAAAATTAAAAGCAACACACCCTATCCTATTCTCCTTATAGAAGTGGGTCTTTCCCCCATCGAGAGCCTAGCTATGACTAGGCTTCAATTGTACAAACACAAACTCAATAACATAGGAGACCATAGACTTCCTAAGCTAGCTTTAAATTCTAGCCAAAACCACCTAAGGCTCAAATGAGGTTGGTATAAAGACACCAAGCTCTGGTCCACAAGAATGTTGCATTGCAAAACGTTAACAACATCAAAAATACTGTTACTTCTAAGTTCAAAGAAAAAATGTGGTGTGAGAAAGATTTAGGAGCTAAAAGAAAATTAAGATATTATAAGGAGGTCATCAACCCAGCCCTAGAAGATCAAAAGTATCTCTATGTTTTAACTAGCTCAAAGAAGAAAATTAATATAACCAAGATTAGAACGAACTGTCATGAGCTCCATAGTGAAACAGGTGGTTGGGCAATTCCTAAAACATCATGGATGGAAAGGTTTTGCCATCTTTGTGAGAATACTAACATCGAGGATGAAAATCCCTTTCTCTTAGAGTGCCCCCCATACAACCACATTAGATCTCATTTTCAAAATCTTTGTTGCAATACTAACCTTCCTAACATTTTAGGTTGTCAAAATTACAGTGAGCTCGGAAGGCTTTTCTCCCAGCTTTTTGAGCATAGGAATAAAATCTTAAATCAAACTAAATAATTCTTTTCTTTAGGTCTGATAAACCAAAGTTTGGTCTCAATGAACATTAACCACCATCATCATAAAAAAAAATAAAGATAAAATATAAAATATAAATATAAATATAAATATAATAAAAAAGTTTCAAAAATTTAAAAATCCATAATTCATCTTGTCCTATGATGAATCATACTAGTGAGCCTCATTCTCCAAAGTGTGATTTTCTTCCGAAAATGTTTACAAAATAATAAATTATAGATTACAAACATGAACTTAATTAATAAAATAATAAAGATAATTTTTATCATAATTAAATTTTTAAAAAGCTTATTAATTTTTTTTTTATTATATCCCAACATCATTAACAATTAAATTCTAAGTCATTAAATAAAATTCATTCAGATTTTTATTATTACATGAATGACATTTAAATTCTAAATGATTGAAAATGGCCAAGTGTATCACATTTTACAAGGAAACCAAATTATCTAAAACGTACTCAAAGAAATGAATTAAATGTTAAAATCAACACATCTCTGCTCGGAGAATGAAAAAAACCCTAACATCTTCCCAGTGCAATCTGAGAACAATAAAAACAACAATTCATAAGCATAACTATGCTAGAAACCATGGAAGTATAAACTTCCGTGGAATGTAAACAAGCTTGACCAACTTGTGTACAACGAGACACACACAAATTGGGTCTCAGCCAAGCTAATGATATCAAAGAATTTATCAAATATAGCTTCTACTTTTGTTCAGTTGCGTTCAATAGAAAACAAATTTTCTGACCCTAAGTCTAAATATGAAGGTGGATTAACGAGTTGAAATGATCAATGGGATCAATAGGAATATATACATCTTAACTAGATGGCATATAGATTTAGTATATCATTAAACATTTGTATCAGTTTTGTAATTTAAAGTTGGATTTAATTTAATCAGTATAGATTATGATTTTTTTGGTTTATTCGTTGAGTGATGTATGTCAGGTTAGGAAGCTGGATTACCTGATCTTTGTGAAGTAACGGAGAAAGACAGATGCAGTAAAGCTTTCAAACAAAAAAAATAGACCATTGCTAGTATATTCTTGTGTAGTTTTTGTAGTAAATTTTCAAATTTAATTGTTGTATAGCTGTTTTGAATAATAATTTTTTCTTTTTTGAAGATGGGTAAGATTTTTAGATTTTCTATAAGGAAAGGGTATTACAAAATTTGAACCCAAGATTTCTGGTTTTGTGAGACTTCATTTCCACATCCACTGCCACTTAAGCTACCCCAAATGGACCCATATTTCCAATAATTTTAATTACAATAATTGAATAAATTTTTTTCATCCGACATCAAAACCTATTAAAAACCAAATAATATTGATTATCCATAGAACATCAAACCCATTCAAAAACCAAATAATAATGGTAGATAATTTTTTTCCATCCAATGGTGGATTGTGAGTACAGCCCATAGGGAGGTATTCAAGTTTCATTGAATCAGTGTGACTATAAATAACAAGTTTTACTTGACCTTGATGGGATTATGTTACACTGTTTCTTTCTGAGTCGGGAAAAGACTTACGTGGATGTGTTGTAAGTAAGCCTGCTATCTTAAAGCCTATCATGTCCGGATGACAGTGATGGCCATGGTCAGAAAGAGTTGCGTGTTGGTATGGGCAATTTATGAGTTCCCAATATAGCGTTGAATCATATAGCATAATTTAGTAATTGCTGATTTTGGTTTTGGGCAGTGCCTCAAGGTTTCATTGACCTCTTTTATAATACATAGATAGACAGGTTGGTTGTTATTTTTTAAAATATTCACTATGATATGATATTGTTTTTAAAGAGTGAATAGGTTATTTTTGGGATTTTTATAACTAGTTAAGCCAATATTATTTTGGTGTAATTTTTTGGATTTGAAATATATTTTATTTTTATGGTAGATATAATATTTATTTATAAATATGTAATATGATTTACTTATGTAGGTTTAGGTGATTAAAATTGTTTTTATATTTGTTAAATAATTTTTTTATTTGATGCTTTGAGATATTTTTTTTAACAAAATTAACTCTTAACTAATCATAAATAGTTGTAGATTTAATTCTAAGATTATAACTTGTTTCAACTTAAATCATAGTCTTTGCAATGGAAGCTACTTCCAATGAATTTATATACTTTTTAATCACATTTAAATTTTAATCTTATAAGTAAAATCAAACTAAACCTTATTATAGTTTAAAATCAAATTTAAAATAAAATATACATACTATTATATACAATTTTAAATTGTTATTCTATCTTAATCTTTTATTTTGTTATTCAATTGATTTTTTAATATAAATCTGAATATGAATTATACTAAAATCTTATAAATGTCAAATAAAGTCTTCATACTTACATGTGCCATAAAAATAATGGGGTAAATAATGTCTAATAGAATAGCTAAATTCACTATGAGAAGGGAGGAGCTAGAGCAGTTATATTTAGTTCCGATGGAAAAATAGTGTTTCAATTTGCTTGGGGCCTTGGCACTACAACCAATAATCAGGTTGAGTTCCTCGCCTTCTACAAAGGCTTGGAACTAGCTCTTGCAAAGAAAATTTAAAGTCTAATAGTTTTTGGTGATTCCATGTTCATCATTTGACAAGTCCATACAGCAAAAGGAGCTTGGTGATTAGACCCCCCCTCCCACTCTACAAAGGATCTCTCCAATCCTTTCTCAATTTGAATGATTCAAATTTTTCCATGTGTACGAGAACCTTAACCCTATGGTGGATGAGTTAACAAAAAAGGGATCCTCCTTTGGACAATAGATCAAGGTATAATCAACTATGCACCAATTCCTTGATTATGCTCAGAATTTCAATGCGCTTGAATGATATTCCAAAGCATGTCATCGTGAGAAATTTAATTCAACTTAGATTGAGGAATTCTCCCCTACTCTCAACGTGATTTAAGAGATGGAACTGTGATGTGGTCCAACAATACTTCATTTTCCAAAGCAAATTTTGTGCAAGTATCTAGTATCTTTAATTCTTTTATGCCCTAGGTGGTACTTATATTTATTTTGACAGTGGATGGAGTTGGTAGAGAATATTGTAGAAATGATGAGCTACTCCTTGTGCAATGGGTTGGATTTAATATGGCAACACTCTGCATCTCCCATCATTAGCCTTCCCAAAGTCCTTCTAAGCATTTTGGGTTTGGATTTGGATCTTATATTTTAGTCTAGGTCATGGCAGAGTTTTAATGTTGATTATTTATTGGCTTTTTGGGCTCCCTTAGGTATTTATGGGTCAATTTTCTTAATCAATTCTAGATATTGGCTCATCTTTGTTGGTGTGATAATTGTTTGCATTCAGCAACTTCTTTTGGACATGGAAGAACCCCTGTTTCTCCCAAACAAGGAAAATGATGGTTTATTTCTTGACAGGATACTGAAGTTAGCCAAAGTCTTGTTAGAAGCTAGGCAGAGGTAGGATGAGATGTCGAAAAATTTTCATCAATATTTCTGGCTTCATTAGAAGCTAAGTTTCCTCTCCATCTAAGCAATATGGAACAATCCATTAATGGTTTGTGTGAGGATATTTTCACTTTTAATGCTCGAGTTTTAGCTTTGGAAAATATCATCTCTGGTAACACTTAGCTCGACACAGGCAGAATTGGATCCAACTTTATCCTAAAGAAAAAGGAGACTCGTCGTCTGTGGGGTCTCAACGCCCTCACAATGGCCATAGTTGAAGGATGGGATTTAATTTGGCTTGCTAGTCTCCAAAATGTTTCAAGTTATCTTGTAAATATTGTTTTATTCTCAAGTATTTTTGTCGTTCTCTCAATATAAGCTTCTTTTGTACAATTTTGAACTGCAACTCTAGAGTTGGTATATTGGTCGCATGGGAAAATGTATATCTCTATGGTCAAATATTAGAATTCTATTGTAAGGGTTCTGACCCATATTCCCGTCATTTTTAATGCAAAACCCTTACCCGTTTCTTAAAAAAAAAAAAAAAAAAAAAAAAAAAAAAAAAACCTAAATTCACTATGAACACCAACAAAAGTTATTACAAGTTTTTGATTGGATTACATCCATACACACTATATTATGGGATGTTTTTTAGGTTTTTTTCATTTGTATCATGGTTTTTGATTTTTTTTTCAAGATTTAGAGGATTTTATGAATTTAAAAATATCGAATATTAAGTATTTTTAATATAGAGGATGCAGTTGTCACTTATTCTAAATTATATAATTTTTATAAGCTTCTAAATGGAGATTAACGAGTGATGAAATGCAAAATTAAAAGGTCTCTAAATGTTAATTTAGGAGAGGTGAAACACAAAATCAAAAGGATTTCATATCTAACTAATGTTGTTATGTGAGTAATTATTGCTTCCACATTCTATCTATGTAATACACAATTGAATGTCACTTGGTTGGTAACGATGTTTGCCTACAAATAGTGAATGGGATGTGTCCATGTCATTCAAATATTTTTGACATGTGTAGAATCCTTTATGTGTCAAGCAAGGTGTTAGACCATTTAATGTACAAGAGTTGGATTTTAACAGGGAAATTTAGTAAGTGATCTTAAAATGATACATTATCTTAGCAGCAAGAGTGTCTAAACATTTATAGCCTTTGTATTTATTACCTATCATTGTCTCAAGAAGAAGTGACTTCTAAACTTGCTACAAAAGTCAAGAACAATGGGAATTGACCATCTTAATTAAAGTCAAGAATAATGTTAATTGACCATCTTAATTAATGAAAATTCAAAATATTTTGTGCCAATGAATTTGTAGCATGTTGGTAGTGTTTTCCAGTAATGGTCGTAGAATTTGTTTGAATTAATATATCACTTGAAGTTTGTAGTTGTACCATGTTTTGTTCACTTGCACAATGTTATTTTAAGAGTTTCAAGAGCTTATCATGTTTGAAGTAAAAACAATCTCCTTGAGCCAATTGTTATTGTTTATCTTTCAACAAGCACACCACTACATCTTTGAGGCATGCTACATCTTCAAGAACTATATCTCTATTTCTGTGTATCTTTATACTTATACGTATGTTGAGATATATATCCAATTTATAAATTTCTAATATGAAAAGAGGAAAAAGTAGAAAATTATAAAAAAAAATTATTACACATATCAAAAAAAATATTATAATCAATAAGATTATCAATTTAATAGTTTCCAATCCCAATTGCAAAGTCTAAATACCTTTGATCCATGACTTTGACTTAGATATTGTAGATTTGGATAATAAGTCCTTAATTCATATTGCTCTATGATACCTTTTTCTTAGGTGAAGCTTATTAACTATTTTAATTAAATAAGTTCATGGGGTTATAATAATAAGTGTAATGTTAAGACACTCCATGGAAACTTTGTAAGTATTCCTACTGCTTAATCCTCTCAAAAATAAAAATAAAAAGGTAAACTAATTAATTTATTTTGTTTATATATATATATATATATATATATATATATATATATATATATATATTATATATATATATATATATATATATATATATATATATATATATATATATATAATATATAATATATATATATAATTGATGATGAATGGGTATATTGTTAAGACACTCTTTGTGAAACCCCTTCAAATGCTACTTTGGATTAGCTGATAACAACAATTTATAACTTTTATTACATAAAATTGAATAAAAACAAAGTTAAATAATACAAACTATTTACATGAACATCTAAAAAATGCTTATTTAAATTGAATGTTTAGAATGATTAATACTATATCAATTTTTTCACTAAATTTTTTATTCATCCATTTGAAATTTAAAAGATTAAATTAATTCTTCATCTTTATCCAGTTATACTCATAATGTCTTAATGCCTCTCAAACTAAGATATAAATATATAAACTTAAAATTCTCCTTGTCATCTCTATATAACCTATGGTCATGTATGTCACTCGCATAATAACTCTTGCATGTATGTAAATATTTAAAATAATGTGATTTTTCATAATATTATCTAAATTACTAAATATATACATATGCATTTAATTCATTCCATTAACGAACTATGTTTATTAAATATTCACTACCTATGTGCATATATAATTTATTAAACAATATACTTATTAAATGTTTAATCACTAAAAATGCATAATGTCTTTCGTGTTCGCTTCCCCACTCTCACATCGTAAGCCAATTGCAAGGATTCACCAATGTTAGTGCCCCCGTTAAATGAACAATATGAGTACCATCATCGTCCTTCATGTTGGCTTCCACAATCTCACATTGTAAGCCAATTGCAAGGTTTCACCAATGTTAGTGCCCCCCATTAAACTAACAATATGAGTACCATCATCGTCCTCCATGTTGGCTTCCGCAATCTCACATCATAAGCCATGGCTGACTTAGTCCACTTGTGGCTATTCCTTCACCTTTGCTTCCCTACTTTGACATCCCTCTACAGATCTCGCAAGTCTGGTACTGTGTCGACTATCCATGCACACTGAGCTTCTGGTTTTTTCCCTTTATGATGATTATGCTTGTGCTAATGATTCACGCTATTACTTTTCTACATAGGTATTAGGATTGAGACTTGACAACATCCTTATTTACCTCTTATTCTTGTTTTGTTCCTTATGCAAAGGCTTAAATTATGATGACAAGTAAGTGATAGAAAATATATTATTTATCTACTTGATAGAAAATATATTATTTATCTAAGTATCAAATATTTTAAAAGATTTTAATTTTGAATGATTTTTTTTCGCAAAGCTTAAAAATAAAAAATCATAACTCTTATTTAAAAATCATTCACTAATATAAAAACAATATCTAAAAATAATAACATAAAATATATGAGATAATTATCCATACTAAAATATTTATTTTTACAATGTTAAATTTAAAAACTATTTTTTTAATATTAAATTTAAATAATTTAAATAAAAAAAATTACCACAATTCAATAATATAATTTTAAAATATATAATAAATTAAAAATTAAAATAATCCTAAAAATCCATATTATTAAAAATAGAAGTTATTCAACAATTAAGAGTAGAAATAAAGAAGTCATTCAATAAAATAATCATAGATGATAAATCCAAAAGTTTCCCTTATGATATAGTAATCTTTACAAGAATGCTTTAAACGATATTTAACATCTCAATTAAAATCCGACCAAATATGGAAGAGATTTATATATTCACCATATTATATTATTCTAAATTATACTTATTTTGATTTGATAAATTTTTTCGAATTAATCACAATCAAATATTTTAGTCCACATTTCCGAATTATATTCATTTAAATAACTATCTATCTATAATAATATATATATATATATATATATATAATAAATATATTAATTTTTTATTTACTTATTTTTATATCAATATTTTGGTAAAAATAATTAAATATTCAATATAAACAAACAAATATAAATATCTAATAATTTTTTAATTAAAAACTAAATTGAGAAAGACATTATAATTTCTCAATTAAAAATGGAATCTCAAAAATAATTTTATGTAATATTTAAACCTATTTAGTTTCAGAATCTTTGTTGCAATATTGACTTTCCTAGCCTTTAACATTGTGAAAATTACAGTGAGCTCCGGAGGCTTCTCTCCAAGCTTTTTGAGCATAGAAATAAAATTTTAAATCAAACTAAATAATTCGTTTCTTTAAGTCCAATAAACCAAAATTTGGTCTCAAGAAACGTTAACCATCATCACCATCATCGTAAACCATAAAAATCAAATCAAAACCAATGACAATCACTACAGATTAAAAGAAAGGGAGGACAATAACCCGACAAGAAAATCCCAAGACAATATTAAATGGAGGACAATAACCTGACAAGAAAATCCCAAGACAATATTAACCGCCGTTAGTCAAGATCACATATTGCACTTTACAGTGATGTGCGGTTTGACGGTAGGTCGGTAGGTCCTTTTGGGCGAAGCCCAGGAGATCGAGGTTCAAATCTCACGGAGTACAGTGACCTGTTATGGTGGGGGCTAGAGAGGCGGACTCCCCAAACCGTCTGAGTCTGCTCTTGCTAAAATCATAGGATATCATAGGATATTAGTATACCCGACTTACAGGTGGTTGGATATACTCTTGGTGTTTTAGGCCAAATATGAGATTTGATCTCGGGTCTCTTCTGGATTAGGCTTGATAGTTACCGTTTCACCATATGGTTAAAAAAAAAAAATCACATATTGCATAAACGTGAATCATATCCTTTTATGACTGCCATCAACTCAGAGTTAAACGTAGCTGACTTAATTTGATAATAAGTAATTAGAAGTCGGAAATCTTACGTCAAGTTTAATTAAGAGCGGGGCATTACATACTCTATATTTTGCTCAATTATTTTATTATAATGTAGGAATAACTCCAAAACCAAGCATAATATTGATGCTACAACCCTTTTTTTATGGTTAATATTATTCAATTTTGGGTAAAGATTAAGTAAGTTTTTTTAATTATTCAATTAATAATATTATTCAATTTTATGGGAAATTTAGTTTCTTTAATTAATTATTATTTTGTTTTAAATAATTTATATTATTAAATTAATTATGGTGATTATTTACTTAACGCAACTCATTTTATTGATAATGAATTAGTTCATATTTTTTATATTTTTTTTAATGCTACAAATAATTTGATTATATATTTTAAAGTAAAGAAGGTATTGAAATAAAAATCTATAATTAGATTTAAAAAATTATTTAGGATAAATTTGATGTAAAAATTCAATTCAAAAGGATTTGTTTGAATTTATATTAATTTTAATGAAAAATTACAAAAGGTTTAACTAGAATTTTTATTGCTGAATTGAGGCTTCTGTGATCCATGTGAAGATTAAGAGAATTCTTTGGCTTAAATCACATGATAGTATATTTGTCAACATGTGATAGTATATTTGTCAACATGTTTCGAAGTGTGGTTCATCGTCAAGACAAGTTGAAGGGTTAGACCATGACCCTATATTAAAAATAGGCGAGAAGATCATCCAATGGCTAGGTTTGACTAAAAAACTACTAAATTAAAAAAAAACGGCTATATTAGGTCAGTTTTAGATAAACGGCTAGATTTGACATTCAAATTATTTAATTATATGATATTATTATGCTAAAATATTATTATAATACTTATCATATGTGATTTATGTGAAAAGATAATAATAGAAATAGGGAAAATGCTAGAAATAATATATCTAGGGACAATAATTGAAAGGATTTAATAATAACTAATAATAATTAATATACTATTATTCTAATGAAGTTATTATGTTAACCTTATTGTTAATGAATTGTGTAACTAATTAAACTAGATTTAAATAAATTTAAGGATATTATTAATATGTTCTTATAATAGATCATTCAGATTAGTATTACTATCACAATTATTATTATATTAATATTATTACTATTGGTATTAAAAGTAAAATTCAATATGATAATGGTATCTCCCAATCAGTGGATAGGGTATCAATTACTTAGTAATCTAATAGGAACTTGAGTTACTAGTTTTAGGGAATTAGTAATATTAAGGAATTTATTATAGTTTTATAATAATAGAATTAAATCAAGGGATGGGTAACTAATTAACATAAATTTATTAGAACATAAATTAGCTATTTAAATATCTTATACTATATAATTTAACCTTGAAGGAATGAAAATGATTAAAATAAACCAAGGAAGAAGGCTTAAAGAAAGAAAGTTAAAGGAAAACAAGGGGAAAAAATTCTAGAGCAAGCTATTAAAAGAGGGAGGGGGAGGAAATGACTAGGAGGTGAGGGAGTTGTTTTTAAGTCAAACCTAGCCATTGGATGATCTGCTCACCCTATTTAATATACATCCATGGTCCAGCCCTTCAACTTGTCCTGACGATGAACCACACTTGTTGGTCTGAAACGCGTCCACAAATATACTATCATGTGATTTAAGCCGAAGAATTTTCTTAATCTAGAATCTATAATGTTGTGTAAAAACTCAATAATTATAAAGGTGAATGTTTCATAGATTTTGGTCTATTCTATAACTAAACAATTTTTGGTTTTGGTCTTCCAAATCTCTTTTTCTCGTATTCTTCCTTGCAATTTTTAGTACTTAATCCAGTAGTTCATACTCTTGATATAAACTATTCAATAATTTACTAATAAAAATTGCAAAGAACTAATTAACAAAAGAATCATTCATTGTTTGTTCATTAAAAACTAATTAACAAAAGAGTCATTCATTGTTAATTGATTTTTTATTTATTTCCATTCATTTGAAAGGAAAAATAACCCTCAAGAATAAGTGATGAAAATTGATGAGGTTATAATTGTCCTAAGCCAAGTGGAACTAGCATGGACACTATGATGTTTTTAGCAATCTAAATCTCTCTTATTGATGAGCAGCTTCATCCCACTTAAAAAATTCATTTATGTTTCAGGAATTTACAATGAGTATTTGAATATCATGCCACCAAATTTTAGTGTGAATAGGAATTTACAATGAGTATTTGAATATCATGCCACCAAATTTTAGTGTGAATGTATTTGATCAAAATGGTGATCAAATAGTGTATGTGGAATAGACTAAAACCTTCTTCATACACTCCTCTTATCTCATAATCTCCCCCGTCCTAATACAAAACCACTCACTAATCCTTGTGAGTGTAATTGATTCTCAATTTGTAGTCCATTACCTAGATAAACTTGTGGTCGGTAAATTTTGATGAATATTCCCTTACATCTCTTTTTTGTAATCAACTCAAAATAATTTGATCCCTCATTTCCTTGTATACCTATTTAATATAACTATAAAATCATAAAAACATGCCTCAATTAAATTAAAATATAATACACAAATTTCAGCATAAGTTATCCATTTTTATTATTATTATAATGTTTATGAAATTCTCACACAATGATCACTTTTCACATTACTTGAGCTCTTACCAAATTTGTTTCCTTTTATACCAATAGTAATATGTAAATTTGAATCATTTATATTTTTACAGTTTTTTTGGTGTGGTTTGATTTCTCTCGATTTATTTGCTAACTTCTCACACAGGCACCAAAAAAAAAAACACACACAATATACTAAGGCACATATATATTCATATTTTAATAATTATAAATTATTATACATATATTCTAAGGCGCATATAAATTTTCAAATTTTAATAAATTAAAATTATTTACTTTTTGTGTGGTTGATTTCCTCGATAATGCTAACTTCTCACACATGCACCAAAAAACACACACATATATTCTAAGGGCATTTATTTTCCAATATTAATATTATAATTATTATTGTTTACTATATACTAATGTGTATAATCACATTGAAAAAATGATAATGAGAGGATTGAAAGCTTATTATGTTTTTGAAAACGATTGTAAGTTGACAAATCTTCAGGTATGGAGTAAAAAAAAAATCTCTTCGAGACTCTCGTCATCCCTGTTATTTTATATGGATGTGAGCTTTAGGTTGTTATATATCTAGAGAATCGTGGAGGAAAATTGGGTTGATACAAAAACAATCTATATCCTACAACCTAACACATGGCTATGATTAGGTATCTCATGTATAAGAGTAATCTGTACAATATGGAAGCAAGATTGGGTTGATACAAAAACAATTTATATCCTACAACCTAACGCATGGTTATGATTAGGTATCTCATGTATAAGAATAATCTATACAATATGGAAGCCAATAGATTCGCCATAATTGCTTCTAACTCTAACCAAAGCTCCCCACCTTCAACTCAAGTGAGGTTGGCATAAGGATGCCCAGTCTTGTTAGACCATTTGGGGTAAAGGAAGGGATCATCTTGGAGAATAAGGATAATATTAAAAATATTATTACTTCTAAATTTAAGGATAAGTTGTGGGATGATAAAGAATTAGAAGTGAAAAGAAAGTGAAGGTATTATAAGGAGGTGATCAACCCTAATCTTGATAACAAAAATTATCTTTATATCTCGACTAGTGCTAAGAAGAAAATGAACATTGTCAAGATAAGAACTAATTCTCATGAGCTTCAAAGTGAAACTAGATGTTGGTCGACTGCCAAAACATCTTGAGAAGAAAGAGTTTGTCACATTTGTGATACTAAAAGGGTTAAAGATGAAAAACACTTTCTTAGATTGCTTAGCTCTTACCCACATCTTTTCTTCTTTTCAAAATCTTTAACACACTAACAACCTTCACTTGTTAAATCAACAAAACTATAGTAATATAAAAACGTTTTTCTCCCTTCATTTTATCATAGTAATAAAATATTCAAAAATACCATACACAATACAATACGCAATAATAGCAACTTACATACGTAACTCTATATTCCCACGTGCATATACTTGTCATATAATTAATAATATTATGAAAGGATGCTGTTCCGTTTGGTGGTACTTCTCGCCGGTTTTTGGGGGAATTTACGTATCCCTATCACGGCGTTTTAATATTATAAAGAGATGCCGTCTAGTGCTTTCCCCGACTTTTGGCGAATGTGAGTTTGCGGTGTTTAGTACGGAAAATCGGTAGCGTTTTTCGATGCGTTTACTATCAATATATGAGTAATTGTGTTGACTATTATTATTAATGTGATTCTTATGTATTTATAGTTAGCATAGTTTATATATTTTATGTATTTTAAATTTGATTTTTTTTTTAATTGTATCACTAAAGTGTTTTCAATTTTTGAGAATAGAAAGA
>APFE030036509.1:0-11743 GCA_000404065.3 Pinus taeda
CTATCCTCCACCCTCAATCCCAATGACACCCTGTTGTCCTAAAACTGAAAAATAGCACTGTTGTAGTAAAGATAAAACCTGTTGTTTATGAAAAATCAGCTTGCTGGAATTTTCTGAGTGAGAAAATCAGCGGCTGTAATTTTTCTTTTCGCTGTCCCAAACTGCCCTTCAGCACTCAAGCTCTGATACCATGTAAAAATTTATGTTTTCCCACCCCGGTTTTCAGTTTCTCCTTATTTCTCCCATGTAGTTAAATGCCCTTTCCCATAACCATACATTCAACAAGCTGAAAAAAATAAATTTGCTGAAAACACAAATTCTGGAAAATTTACAGAATGCTGGAAATTGCAGAAATAAAAATCAGCAGTAATAAACAGCCATTAAAACACAATAAAACACTGATATTTTTGGTCAACGTGACCCTGGAAAAACCCCCTACAACTATTGGGGAAAACCAGTATGAGAGCTCTTCTTTATTTCTGAAAAAATGTCTTTTTACAGCAAGAAAATTTCAGCAAAAATTACAGCAAAATAATTTTTTTTTCAGCAAGCAAACTTATCCGTTTTCAGCCCAACAGACCACCTGGAAACTTCTTAGTTTTTAGCAAAAAATCAGCTTTTTCTGCTTGTTCTTGCTGTTGTTCTGCTTGTCTTTCTGCTGTTCTGATTTTGCTGAAGCGCTGCCTGGTATGTGTGCCAAACTGCTGCCTCTTTCTCCTTCTTGTCCATAAATCTCCCTTGCTCTCTTGCTCTCATTCTCCCAATCTGCTCATGAAAGAATGAATGATCTTTTCCTCCTTTTCCTCCTTTAATATAACTCCAAGTGACTTTTGGGTGATCCAAGTGACTTTTGGGTGATCTGTAAATCCAATGGCTGAAATAGATTTAGATCAATGGCTGAGATTAAATGCACATTTAAATTCACTTTCTATTTTTTAATTCACCACTTTAATAAAGACCCACTTATCATTACTTCCAAACTCACTTTTTCCTTTCTAATTTGTCATTGACTTCATAAAAGTCACTTTAAAATTAGACTTAGTAACTTTATCACTTAAAGTCACTTTTAAATTAGATTTTAACTTTATAAAAATTATAAAGTCACTTTAGGAGAAAAATTAAAATCTCTTGGACACTTTTCCCTAGGCCAAAGATCAAAGCCTAAGGGAACCACCTGTCCTCCGGTACCAAATTTCAACAAATGCGGTCCTCCACATCTCCAACAATTAACCTGGGTCGGTCCTCTTGAATCATACCGTGAATTTCTAGATAAAGAGCTTCGTCCTCTCATCCTGCTTCCTCTATTAGCAGTTCCACAGGATTTCCATGGACTTGTGTTTGATGATTCAACGGCTATAGTATTAAGTGCCATGGGAGCTCTTGTTCCTACATTTCTTGGGATAAATCTATTACCATAAGGTGGTCTTAAGCTACCTCCCGTAAAGAAATTTCGGGGAGTCTTTCCTGAAAACCCTAATCGTAAAGGTTCTGCTAGCCCTACATCCTTTTTGATTCCTAGATGTTCTTCTGCATAACGGCCACATTCTACGGCCTCAGCTACTGATGATGGTTTCCACATCCTCACCAAAGCCCTGATGCGAGGATTTAACCCAAATATAAATCGTTCAGCCTGACGTTCATCAAAATCTAAGTAGTGAATGTATTTCACAAGCTCCATAAACCTTATCTCGTATTCCTCCGTTGTTTTATTACCTTGAACTAATGTATGAAAGGCTCCGGCTTCTTGTTCTTGAAAATATGGAGGTAAATACTTCGCGCGGAATCTTTCCTCGAACAATTCCCAAGGGACATTATATGTTATAAGGTATAGTTGTTTTTCCAGATTTCCCCACCAAATCAAGGCACTTTCCTTTAATTGAAATACAACTATTTTTGTTTTTATAGAAGAAGAGTATTCTCTTAATTTAAAACATCTGTTCATTCCTTCTAACCATGCCTCAGCATGCTCTCCAGCTCGCCCTCCTGAAAATTCTGGGAGTTTAATTTTCTGAAGCTCCCTAGAAATATCTTCCTTTGATCTTTTATACTCAAAATTCTTTGGTTTTGCTGAATTGGTTGCTAAGAGTTGAGGTTCTTCTTTGGTCTTAGCCATTGTTGAGCCTTTTAATGTTTTCAATAAGGTTTCTAATGAATGCATTATCATAGTCAACTCTAATGCTGGAGCGATTGGTGTTGACGCTGGTAATGAGGGAGATGATGATGGTGGTGGTGATGGAGATGGTGATGACGACGGTGGTGGTATTATTGACGGTGATACTTCCCGATCACGTCGTCGTCGCTCATATGTCCTTACCATTGTAATGCTTCCTGTATACATAATAAAATTTGTAGAAATTTGAGGTATACATTCAGATTTAACATATAGTTTTTTTTGCAATTTCACATTTATAAACGGGTATAGTTTTTTTTTTTTTGCTATTTGTATCTGCTAGGCAGATCTTACTAGTACCGAAGTCAAGGAGGGTGGCCTCGTGACCTCCTT
The DNA here is from genome assembly GCA_000404065.3 of Pinus taeda. NCBI lineage: Eukaryota > Viridiplantae > Streptophyta > Pinopsida > Pinales > Pinaceae > Pinus > Pinus taeda. Next base: position 2,504 of record APFE030036509.1, read on the forward strand.
GTCCTAATTTTTTTTTTGTATGCACAATAATACGTATACTAATGCATACGTCTTTTAAATAGACACTTTAATCTATATAATAAACTAAATTTCCTTCAACTAGCATTTAATAATCAATTCAAAATTATGCTATGTCCTAATGATTATAATAATCTAATTTGAATATAATGCTCCTAAATTACATTCGGATTTATATTTACATTATATTATAATACCATATTTATATTATATATATATTATTTTATGCTTCAACATGTTATTTGCAGATATTAAATATAAGTGATTTAGATGAAAAATATACTAATCATCTTTTTCTTAAGTCTTTAAGATATACTCATTTGACTATTTACTCTATTGATTAATTTGATAAAATTCTTATTATAATTCAGGAAACATAAAATTCCAATTAAAATAATAATTTTCTGATTATTTATTTCATTTATAGTCTTTAATAATAGAGTTTATAAAACTACCACAAATTACTAAAATATTCTTTAACAAAAGTGGAAGCATTTTACTATAAAGAGTCATGAGTCACTCAGTAGATTCAAGAGAAGTCATTTCCAGACGTAGGGAACCTTAGGACCACTTGAAATATTTGTCAATGTTCTTTTATAAAGGCAAACAAGTGTACAAGTAACATGTGCAATTATTAGTTTGTATTTCCACCACCACGAATCTTAGTCACCAACCGAACTTTTGAAAATAAAATGATAAATGGAAGAACTATTAACGTGGTCATGCTCAATGCCGTGCATTTTTGTGTTTTCGTTTTCTAATGTTTTCATATATTTGAGTGTCCTTCCCTAGAGTCTAAGCTTTTAGGTTGCAGAGTCACGAGACTAGTCACGACTCTCAACGCCAATCGAGGTTTCAAGAATCAATGGAGGCGAGTCATAATATATCATACAAATTTACATTAATTTTTTTTAAATACACCAATTGAATTTATATCTGCGTCTTTTTTTTTCTATAAATATTTGCAAAAAAAAAGTAAATCATCAAATACTGATTTAATATTATTTATATTTATAATTCTAATTAAAATCATAACATTTTTTTTTAAAAGTATGATCATTATTAAATAGGTATCCAAATAAACTAAACAACTCTTTAAAAAAAAATATGAAAATAAAACATATAATTCAGGGAAATTGTGACCACTGTATTTATAAAATAATAAAGATTACTTCTTGAATGGTATCACTGATAACTTTTATCTACTCAATTATTGAATCTCATCACTTCTCATTAACAGAGGTACAATGCTTTACTAACCACTAAACTAACCCACAGAGATACAATATTTTCCTACCAACTAAACTAATCCTCGGAACCAGGACCAGGAGCACCTTCAGAAGCACAAGGAAAAAGAGTAATATCATGATCGTGTGCGATAATTAATTAAGCATCGCATTTGACGGAAGCGACTTTCACTGATACATCAACTTTTTTAATAATTCAAAATAATAATAATTAAAACAAAATTATATTTTAATTAGTTTTTATGATTTTTTATTTATTTTATAATGTGAGATAATTCACATATTAAATATTTTGAGATATATATATATATACCATATTTAACTTATATTATTCTTCATACTTTACTAATTATATTACAAAAAAAAAATTAAAACTTAATATAATAATCACTGCTAACGTCACAGGATATTTTATTCCACGGGCTACACAAAGAAGAAAGTCGACGTACGTCTCGGTCTTCCTTCCACGGTTCGCTATAGTCATGACCCGTGTTATCTTGATGAAACGTTGAGGGCGGCCGCGAAATGTGTTAAAACGAACAGGCCAAACTTCTTGTTCCTGAGATATCTTGTTAACTCGCGTTCTAAACCTTAAGAAAGTTTACAATTCAACCATGTCATCTTAGTCAAACTGCCAGAAGGCTACGACTCGTTTTTCTAATATCTACGGGTATGCCAGAGAAAATTCAGGCCTTCTAAAACAGGGGTTTATGCCTTGGAGGGAGCTGTTAAGTTTTTATCATGCCCGTCTATCAGAAGGTCGAGGGAAAGTCCTTGGAGATTCTGCAGTTCGCAGATAAAAGATGGGTAACGTAATCAATAAGCTTGACAGTTGTGTGCCTCCAGCACTAAAATCACGGTCTAGTGAATTTTACGGGGCAGCAAAAGGGTGACTGAAGTTACCAGGTCCGTTGTCACTGAATTTCGACAAGTTGGGCCAGTGGAAAAGGTCAAAGAAGTGGGGAAAACTTTATATGCCAAATCTGAACCCTCCGCCAAGAACTCGTATAATAAATACGAGCCTGTTGTAGAGAAATGGTAAAGAGAATTTTGTATGAACTGCATAGCAGCCCAGTTTTACCTAAAGCTACTGGTCTAGGCCTTGCAGAAGAGTGCTCAAAACTGGGTGACTGTCGGACAGGGACGGCTAAAGTCATTAATACTTATGACCTACCTGCTAGGAGAGTGATACACACAGTTGGCCCAAAATATGCTTTAAAATACCATACTGTTGCAGAAACCCAGTTTTCTAATAATGAATACAGTTTAATTGAAAAGCACAGACTAACATCATTTTCCTAGGTCCGAGAGTTTGAACCCGCTCTGATACCAAATGTAAGGCTCTCAAATATTTTACCAAAAATGTAAAGTTTTAAAACATAATATGTGTTTTCTTCAAACCTGTTTGCAGCTTAAATGGTTTATCCAACATTCATATAACTGAATTACTCAGTTTGGTATGGAGTACCTACCTATATTCCGGCGATTGATGATGCCACAAACTGCTCCCGCTTCCTGCTTCTGTTACCAAAAGACCGAAACCACCCAGCCAAATTGAGCATAAACTCGATACTCAGTCCAGTAAGCTTCTCAATCGAAGCAGACTGTTCCCCTGTGCCCAAAAACCTCAAAACAAGCAAGGCTCAATTGTTCCTGATGATGAACTGTGTACAAATTTTCCTATGTACAAATTTTCCTCCTCTTTCTCCCCCTTTCAAAATTGTTTCCTGCTCCTTATACATTGTTTCTTGGCGGTGGTAGCTCCCTCCCCTGCAACCCACCGCTTCTCCTTATGGTGACACCCTTACCATGTCACGTGATATATATTCCTTTTAAAGGTATATTGATTTTTGGTTTAATATCCTTTTTGTTTGTTTTTAATATAAAGGTTTAGGTTCATATTAAATACTTTATCTTTAATTTATTTTTATCATTTTATTAATTTATTAATATTCTAAGATATATAATTATATAACTATCTTTTAGATTAGCTTAATTTTTAACACCTATCTTTTATTAATTATTTATGTTATATTATTTTAAGTTTATATCATTGGTATTGCCCATTAATCAAGACGCATTAAGCAATATCGATGTTGATGGGTGAATATAACTTCTATTTGAAGGAGTGTCATGATATTTAATACTTATAGTTAATTTAGTATATAAATACAAGTACGGTGCATGCGATACATGCATACATAGCTATCATATGCATGCATCGTATGCATGCTAATAATCTTGTGTTCTTTATATTATAGATAGGTCATTACAGAAAACTCAAATCTGTTGAAGAAGCCTCTGGTTCCTCTAAAGACTAAATCAGAAGACTCAAAAATAGATGAAATAACATCTCTTGTTAGAAACCTATCAAATAGGAATTCAAAGATTGAGACCCAACCTAGGACAATACAACAAACAGTGACTAGACCTCAAAACCAAAATCAAGGTTAGTATAAAAGAAATCCACCATTATAGATTCTTCAAAGACCTAGCAATGATCAACAGGTTCCTACTCCTCTATTGATAGATGACCAACAACCTGATGGTAATACTATGACAATCACTGAAGATATTAATAGTATGGATTCTTCTTCCAATCAAACAGTCATCATTCCTCTCTCACAACAGAATCAGGTTCAAGAAGAGCAGGCAGCTTCACAAGTCTCTAAATATCATACTTTCTCTGAATTTTTAATTGCAGAATTAAATAAGAGGTATGATCTTAGGCCTAGCCCTAGTCCTAGGAGACCTCCAAAGGAAACTCCAATAATTGAACCAAGTACCGAAACTGTTGAAGCTCAAACAACTCTTATTCAGCCCTTAGATCAGTCAATTGATACTACCCAAACTGGTAAAAACATTTTGACTACATTTAGTGTTGAAAAAGAATTAGAGAGGGTTAAGATCCCAATTCCACTATTAGAACTTTCCAAAAACCCTGGTTACAAAAGCCAAGTCTCGAAATGGATACAAAATACCTTGGTTGATGCTGAAGGTGATGTCATAAGTCTGCAAGATGAAAAACCAGCAGTAGCTTTTGGCCCTAGTTCAGACATGATAGATGAGATAGTGCCTCCTTTCTATGTAACTCTAAAACAAATGATTCCATGTTGTATAATTGTATGCTTGATTCAGGAGCATCACACAACCTTATGCCAAAATCTATCATGGACCATTTGAAGCTCGACATAACTAAATCCTACCATGATCTGTACACCTTTGATTCTAAAAGGTACCCTGTTTAGGATTGATCAAAGATCTAGTGGTTACCCTTGCCCAAATTCCAGTGAAAAGTGTAGTACTTGATATTGTTGTCACAGATATCCCTCCCAAGTTTGCAATGCTACTTTCTAGGTCTTGCTGTGCCAAATTAGGGGGAACTCTACAGATAGATATGTCATATGCTACTATTTTTGTTTATGGAGGAGAGCAATTAAGATTATATAGAGAGGTAATATTTGTACATACTGTTCGTAAGACTGACCAGCCAAGGAACCATCCAATTTATGCAATAGATCAAGACTTTGGTTGTTTTCAACTCACTTCAAACCAGCATAAAACTCAAGTCAAAATTGAAGAGGTAGTTGAAAGTCCTAAACCAAACCAAATTGGTATTTGGAAATTGTTCTTTGATGGCTCTTGTACAAAATATGGGGCAGGAGCTGGAGTAGTTTTATTTCCACCTGAATAAAAAAAAAAATAATAAAAAATAAAAAATAAAAAAAAAACTAATCATGTAAATTAGACTTCGAAGTTAAAAATAATGTGGCTGAATATGGAGCTTTCCTTTTAGGATTGCAATTAGCCAAAAGCTTAATAGTTCAAAACTGAAGTGTTTTTACTGATTCAGAACTTATTGTTAAGCAAGTAAGAAATGCTTGCCAGATCAAGCACCCTAGACTTAGGTCCTATCGAAAAGAAGTATGGGATTCAGTTGAAAACTTCTTTGATGCTTTTAATTTGACTCATATTCCCAGAGATCAAAATATTCATGCAAATGCCTTAGCTGTTTCTGCTAGCTCTTTTAAAATTCCTAATCATACTGATGTACTCTATCAGATACAAGTCAAATATAGGCCATCTATCCCAGATAATCTGAAACATTAGCAAATATTCGAAGATGATGAACATTTGAAATCATTTCTGCAGGTAATAGATGATTTTTCAATTCTACAAATTGATGAAGATAGAACTGAAATAAATGAAAATGCAGATGGAAATGATACTTCATATTTTAAAACCCAAATTGCAAATCGTGACATTATTCAATTATCTAATAATTTTATTCCAAAAGGACTCATTCCTTTAGAAAGATTGTTTGATCAAAATGATGTCCTCCGTAACCCTCAGTCCATTTCTTTAGAAGATGACATAAAAGAGATTAACAATGGAACTGATCAAGATATCAAAAACATCAAAATATGTGCATCTCTAGACCCTGAGATCAAAGCTCAATATCTTAAGTTACTACAAAATTATAAGGATGTTTTTGCTTGGACTTATGCTGATCTAAAGACCTATGATACTTCATTAATACAGCATAAGATTCCTTTGAAGCCAGAAGCAAAACCTTATCAACAGAAACTTAGAAGGATAAATCCAGCCCTTCTACCAACTGTAGAAAGGGAGATTAAGAAAATGCTAGATGCTCAGATCATCCTCCCTCTTAGATATTCTAATTGGGCTGCAAATCTAGTTCTTGTTAGAAAGAAAAATGGAAAAATAAGACTCTGTGTGGATTTTAGAAATTTGAATAAAGCATCATTAAAAGATAATTATCCTTTGCCCAAAATGGATCAGTTACTTCGAATGGTTTCAGGAGCACAAAGACTTTCTATGCTTGATGGTTTTTCAGGTTACAATCAAGTGAATGTTGATACGACAGACATAGAGAAGGCAGCCCTTACTACACACTGGAGTACATGAAACGCGAGGATGCCATTTGGCTTAACCAATGCTGGAGCAACATTTCAGAGAGCTATGGACATAGCTTTTATGGGTCAGGTAAATAAATTTGTGGTTATTTATCTTGATGACATCATTGTTTTTTCTAAATCTGATCAGAAACATCTAAAACACTTGATGAATGTTTTTCACAGGGGTAGGAAATTTGGAATATCATTGAACCCTAAGAAGTCATTGTTTGCTGTCAAAGAAGGAAAATTGTTGGGCCAAATAATTTCAAAGGAGGGAGTAGTAATTGACCCCAAACGAGTATCTACCATTGAAACATTGACCTTACCTAGAAACAAGAAGAAGATTCAAGCTTTTCTAGGCAAGATTAATTTTCTGAGGAGGTTTATTCCAAATTATGCAGAGATTGTAAAATATATAACTGACATACTCCGAAAGGACCATGAAGTCAAATGGACTCCCACTTCTAGGCATGCATTTGAACAAATAAAAAAGACTATTTCTGAAGCTCCCACCTTAGCCAGCCCTAATTATACTAAGGCATTTAGTATTTTCTCTTTTGCCTCTGAAACAACCCTTGCTGCCATTCTATTACAGAAAAATGAAGATTCCCATGACCAACCCATAGCCTTTTTCAGCAAGGTTATGAGAGACGCTAAGCCTAAGTATGACATCATTAAGAACCAAGTCTATGCACTCATTCAAGCCCTGAAATCATTCAGGATGTATGTCTTACATTCACCTCTTACTACTTATGTTCCTAATCGTGCTGTGAAAATTGTCCTAACCCAACCAGACATCGATGGGAAAAGAGGTAGATGGATCACTCAAATTCTGGAGTTTGATCTAACTATCAAAACTACCAAGCTAGTAAAAGGTCAGAGATTAGCCAAGCTTCTAGATGAATCCAACTGCAAAGTACTTGGAACCAATTTTGTTTTAGAAATACATGGGAAGAATCCACAAGAACCTTCTCTCCTTGCAGAAGGGGAGAATCCACAAGAACCTTCTCTCCTTGCAGAAGGGGAGAATCCACAAGAACCTCCCCTTCATCCTAAAGGGGAGAATCCACAAGAACCTCTACCTTCTGAGAAGATCAGTCCTATACACATTGATGAAAAATTCTTGTTGTCAAACTGGTATCAAGATATTGTAAATTTCTTGATCCATTTTGAGTGCCCAGCATCATTCTCCAAAACCCAATGTAAAACCCTCAAGTTAAAATCAGTCAAGTACTGCATTATAAATGCAAATTTATACTGGAAAGGTCCATTGAATATTTTGTTATTATGTTTAACAAAATCAGAAACTGAAAGAATCATTAATCAGTTTCATACAGGATTTTGTGGGGGACATTATGCTTGGAGAGAAACAACATACAAGATTCTGAGGGGAGGATTTTATTGGCCCACATTGTTCTTACAAGTAGGGGCAAAGGTCAGAGGTTGTGTTCCTTGTCAAATGTTTGCTGGTAAACAAAAATTAGCAGCCCTGCCACTTGTTCCATCAATAGTTTTAGTACTTTTTTCTCAATGGCGATTAGATTTTGTTGGAGAAATTCACCCCACTTCAAGTAATCAGCATAGATGGATCCTCACTACAACAAACTACTTTACTAAATGGGTGGAGGCAATTACAGTCAGAAATGCTATTGATTCAGTTGTAATTAAGTTTATTGAGGAGAATATCTTATCTAGATTTGGTTGCCCAACTCAAATTGTCACTGATAATGCAACATCTTTTTCTAGTGTTAAAATGATTGACTTTTGCCAGAAATATCAGATTTTGTTACATCATTCAACTCCATACTACCCTCAAGGTAATGGCCTTGCAGAGTCATCAAACAAAAGTCTGGTAAAGGTAATAAAAAAGACTCTAGCTGATCATAAGAAGAGTTGGGATTCACATTTGACTTATGCAGTATGGGCAAACAGAATTACTCCAAAGAGATTAACTGGAAAATCTCCATTTCAGTTAGTCTATGGGAAAGATGCAATTTTCCCTACCAATTTAGCTTTCCTTGTTTTAAAATTCCTGCAGGATTCAACAGATGAACCTGATGATTTGTCAAGAAGAATAAATCAGATTATTGAACTTAATGAAAACAGAGATGAAGTTCAATACAAATTAAATAAATAGCAGAATAAGATGAAGACCCTATTTGACAGAAGATCCAGAGAGAGGGACTTTAAGGAAGGTGATATAGTTTTAAGATGGGATGCCAGGAGAGAAGAGAAAGGAAAGCATGGCAAATTTGACAATCTATGGTTTGGACCTTTAGCAATCGCTGAAGTGAAGGGTAACAACACTTTTGTGCTATAGAATCTTGAGGGGCTATATTCCACTTATCCTGTAAATGGAAGGTTTCTCAAACATTACATTCAGTACTAAGAAGTTGAAATAGTTTTCATTGTAAACACTCAGGTTTTCTTTACTTTTCAAGATGTCAGTGTGATCTTTCTTACAGCAAGGACTCCATAGCCCGAGGAGAAGGCACATGGATCTGCAGGTTCTCTGCATTCTACAAGAGAAAGCAATCCTCGGATGAACCCAATGTTGTAGCATTTTTTGGTTTTCATAAGATAGAAATTTTGAAAAAAATGTTAAGTTAGGATATGGAAATAATAATAGTGAATAAAATGATTTTGAAAAAATATCTTGATGATAATGTCCATATCAAAGAAAATGTTAGATTAGATGCCCTAAAAAAATCAAGGGAAAAAGAAAATGTTAGGTTAGAAAGAAAAGAAAACAAATAAACTCCGAAAGTGAGCAAGTCTAAATGCCACTACTATTGTTTCTACAAAATAATGGTTGCGTGTAGCTTGTTTTAAATGCCACAACCCATGACATTCAAATAGTTTGATCTTGACTATTTCATGCTTTAAATTTGATGTTATAGTTAAAAAATAAAGATCTGGCCAAACTGTTTAATCTTGGCAGATCATTAGTTAGGTAGAGAATAATAAGGTGCTCATCAATTCAATCTAAGCCCTTGGATGTTATAAGGTTAGAATTAGATAGTTTGCTTTTGTAAAATAAAAAGAAAGGAAAAGGG
>APFE030036510.1:0-26672 GCA_000404065.3 Pinus taeda
GATCAGAAAAGATTCCTAGTACTGCCCTTTGGAATGTTGCAGGTGCATTACATAATCCAAAAGGAAGTACTCGGTAGGCAAAAGTTCCCCATGAACAGGTAAATGTGGTCTTGTCTTGATCTTCAGGTGCTACCTGAATCTGATTGTAACCACTAAAACCATCCAAGAATGAGAAATACTTTTTTCCTACTAAAATATCTAATACTTGATCAATAAAGGGTAAAGGAAAGTGATCCTTCAAAGTTTCTTTGTTCAATTCCCTGTAATCAATGCAAACTCTCCATTTACCATTCTTTTTAGGTACTATAACCAAAGGAGGAACCCATCGGCTATCTGAAATTGGATAAATGAAGTTCACATTAAGTAACTTTTGGAGCTCCTCTTTCACTATCTCCCTAAGGTTTGGATTCATCCTTCTTTGAGGTTGTATGATTGGTCTATTGTTTTCCCCAATGTAGATGTGATGAATGCAAGTCTTAGGATCAATACCTTTCATATCGGTATACTCCCATGCAAATGCAGTAGAATGCTTTCGCAAGATTTTGGTCAGCTCTTCCTGTTGTGATTTTTCCAAATTTTTGTTGATATTCAATATTTTTCCTGGAAAGATCTCAATGGCGGAACTTCCAATCTCTTCCATAGAGAAAAGAGACATTTGTCTAGATGATAGATACTCAATATCAGAATCTAACTGAAATTGTGTTTGGTCATACTCTGAAGATATTTGAAAGTTTTCTAATGTATTCAGAATTTGACTATCTTCACTGATCTCAGAAATATTAAAGACAGGCTGTATAGTATCTTCATCATCAATCCATTCATTATCTCCTATTTCTGTAATTGCTTTTGCTGGAGGATACAGATTGAACTTCTTTGTCGAATTACCATCAGAAATATACATATCCCCAGACCTACAACTGATAAAAGCATCAGTTGTGGCTAGACAAAGGCTTCCTAAGATGAGAGGATGTCCACCTAAATTACTCTTGGGAGTTAAAATCATGAAATCTATTGGATATTCCCAAGAGTCTAAGGAGACTAAAATATCTTCTAATACACCATCTGGTTTAATAATTGAGCAATCTGCAAGTTGTAATAAAGTAGGTGTAAAAAGAAGGTTAGGAAGTTTTAGCTATTCCATAGTCTGTCTACTCATGATGTTGATAGCAGCCCCTAAACCAATGAAAGTATTTGGAATTTCTACCCCATTGATAGTTGTTTTCACAATTGGACTACCATGATCTACATACTTCTGCATAGTAACTTTTCCCATCATGATATCTGCAATTTTTCCTACCAGGTGGATTTTTCTTGTATCTCTCGGTTTCCTTCCTAGCCTTTTAAGACTTAACTCCTTTATTGTTTTTGCTAGAATAGGAATTTCTTTAATGGCTTGTAACAAGGGAATCTTGATACAGACATTCTTCAATTCATCTAGAAAGTCATAGTCAGGCAACAAGATTTGTTTTTTCCACTCCTTTGTCAATTTGTAACCTTTCAGGAAAAGGAGGTGTGGATGAAGATGCAGGTTGCTCAACTATAGGAGTTGTAGGGGTTAGCTCTTTTTCTTTTCCTTTTTGAGTGCTTGGGTCTTGAAGAGATGCTTCAGAACCCTTATTGGTTTCAAGAGAATCTTCCTCAGAAATGCTTTTCTTTTGAACATCTATAGAAGGTTTATCTAGAACTCTACCTGATCTGAGTTGTACATCATTGAGAGGAACAATCATATAGGCAGGAAATTGAAATTGTTGACCTTCCATCATGTAAGCATTTTTAGGGTTTTTATTATTGGGGTTTGGCAATGGCTGAGAAGGAAGTTGATTTGACTTTTGTTGGAATGGAAGCAAGAGTTGAGAATTTGGATTCTGTTGAGAAGGTTGTTGTTGTTGAAATGGCAATGATAGTTGTGGGTTTTGATTTGGAAGTTGTGGAGCTTTTTGGTTTTGAAAAGATGGAGGATATTGATAAAATTGAGCAAATCTCCGATAAGGATTTTGCATACCTTGTACCCATGATTGAAAAGGATTTTGAGGTTGGGACCAAGGTTTTTGCCAAGGATTCCAATTTGGTGGGGGTTGAAAATTCATAGAGTTGTTAAACCATTGATTTTGTTGCCCCTGCCAAGGTCTCCTTGCAACAAAACAGAGAGACTCAATGGTACTTGGATCTTCTTGAAAGATAGCTTTGAGGCCAGGGATTGAAGGACAACCCTTGGTTTCATGACTCTCTGAGCAAATCACAGATGTTTCTACAACCTTTGCATCCAAGGGACATTCCCTTAGAGCATGTTTCTTTCTACATTTTGGGCAAAATATAGCTAAAGCTTTGGCTTCTGCTTGTTGTTTATTATGGATCTTAAGAGTGTCTAGTTGCTCACTAAGACTTCCTAAGATATCAGTTTTGAATTCATCAAGAATGTTGCCTATCTCAGCCCTACTTACCGATCCAATTGCCGATTTGTTTGCTCTGAGGAGAGAAGGATCTCTAGGCCCTTTTTGAGTTTTAGATTCCCCCCGTGAGAGATGAACACATAGCTCTGCTATATCATGAAGTGGAAGTTGAGATATGTCTCCTTTTCCCATCATGTTCAAAATATCTATCCATTCATCTCTAATGGCTTTTAATAGAAGGGCTTTCAAGGTTTCATCATCTAAGTTACTCATTTTTGCTCTTTTCAGGTTATATTGAAATCTTTCGAGTAAATCCTCCAAGTTTTCATCTTCCTTTTGCATCATCTTGAATACCTCATCTTTATGATTGGTGGGCATACAATAGTCCAGGTACCTATCCAAAAATGTTTGTTTCATATCATTCCAGGTCCCAATGGATTGAGTGGGTAATCCCATGAACCATTTCAAAGCTGCCCCTTTCAATGTTGAAGGAAACAGTTTGAGTTTTTGAGAGTCTTCCAAATAATCATAGGTTTGACACACGACCTCAAACTAAAATAAAAATGTTTCAGGGTCCTCATTTCTTAACCCATGGAAGTTTGGGAGGACAGATGGCGAGATGTTTTTCATTGTGGCTCGAGAGTCATCATCGGCTATAGAAAATCCGAATGAGTTGTCTCCCTCCCTATTTCCTCCAATGTTACCTCTACCTCCTCCATTATTTCCTCCTCCTCCTCTACCTCTACCTCTACCAAATCCGGTTGCTCCTTCTTCTGTCATGGTAGTTTCCTCAGAGACCTCAGAGTCCTCTGGTTCCTCTACCAAGGGCGAATGAGGAGGAATTTCTCCCTCTTCCTCAGGTGATTCTACTTCTTCAATTACAATATGTCTCCCTGTAGAAGGAAGGAAAGGATCTCTTCCTACTTCGGATTCAATAGATGGTGTGGGAGAGTCAACTACTGCCTCTTGAATTCCAGGAATCCTAGGGCTAGGAGTGTGAGTTGGAGATGATGGAGGTGTCTCTTGCTTATTCCTTGAAGTAAATGGAGTTGTAAAAATCGAACTCTTGGCTCTAGCTAAAAACCTTCCCCTAGAATCTCTTGCTCTATGCATGTCATTTGTTATTTTTCTTCAAGTCAGGTTAATAATTCTCTTTCTGGTCTTCCAGGTCACTCTAGGTGCAAGAAGAGAGCATACTCAAGAAACTATTAAACCAATAACTTTCTTTTTTTTGATCCTCCAGATCACACTAGGCGCAAGAGGAGAGCATACTTTGAGAGGTCATCAATTTTCCTTCCTTGAAATTTTCTTGTTTTTATATTTTTTTTTAGAAATTGGCTACCTAATTTCACTTCCCCGGCAACGGCGCCAAAATTTTTCGTCAATTTAGTGTGATCTAAATTGCTATTTATATTGTCAACCCGAGGTTTGTAAACTGATGAAGTGAGGTGTACTATATGTACTTAGATAACCATTTCCTTAGGCTTTTGTCGTTTTAAGCTTTTTAGTTTGTTTTTGGATTTTATTCTTTTCTTAATGTGTGGTGATGAAAGTGAAGTGTGAAGTGTGTGGAGTGTAAATGGTCATGATTTCTAAACTTGAAAAATGCTCAAAAGAAAGCTTTACAATAACTGAAATGAAATCAATTCTTAAGAGAAAACAAAATACATCAAAAAGCGAACTAATGGCAATGGCCCAATATCCTTGCTGCTGAAAATGAAAAGAAAGCAAAAACTTGAAAAACAACTCAAACTTAAAGTAAAGCAGCTAATTCACACTACGTTAACTTTTTAGATCCTTTGCCCTTCGGCTCAATCTACCTGATGGGAAGTTATCATAAACAAGTTAAGCAATATGATATTTAACTGTTCAAGAAAGTAAATTGCATAAGGAAACTAATCGCACTACTTGAATTCTTCGAATCCTTTACCCCTCAACTCAATCTACCTTGGGGAAGTAATCATGAACATAACAAGCAATATGATAACTAAATGTAAATTGCAGAAAAGAAATTAATCACACTACTTAGACTCTTCTAGTTCTTTACCATTCATCTCAATCTACTTTGTGGAAAGCAACTATGAGTAAGTAATATGACAACTAAATCATATTACAGTTAGTAATCTTCTGATCTCCTGCTGATATAGTCATTTGACCACAACAAGAAATCATAAATTTTTAAGCAGTATGATATCTAACTAGCAGAAAAAGAAAAACAAATAACAACTTGAAAAGGACAATGCTGAATGTAAACTGTAAAAAAATAAAGGTTAGCAGGAAGGACAAGATGATCTCATATGCCAAAAGTTATTAAAAAAAATGAAAGATTGCCCGGGCTGCCTAAGAGAACCTGCAAAAAGCACTAATCAGTTTACAGCTCTAAGAAAACAAGAGTAAAGATATGAACAGCAGAAACATAAAACATATTATGTACAACTAATGATAAAAAAAAAGCATAATGAAACTAAACAAATACTTTACAGGGCTTCAGCGTGCAGTGGCCCTCTGCCACTTCAGCCAATCAAATAATCACACGGCTATCTTCAGAAAGGTCTTCTCATGTATTTAAATCAACAACATATAAAACAGTGGGGTGATAAGATAACCAGCAGCGTGCGGAAATTACATAATCAGTTCAGAATTTCTATGCATAAAAAAAGTCTCTTTACAACGTTCAACAACGCGTTATTTATAATGTAAAAATACTACAGTTAACTAATCAACTACTATGTTATTAACTGCGTACCATAGACACGTAGATCTCTTCAGCCGAGATCTAGTGTAACTGTCGTTATGCTTCTTAAATCTTCGGAGTGGTTGGTTGTTAGATTCACTATTCAAGAACGATCTCCAGGTGCGCTGGAGCCTCCGTGAGCTGGGAACTAGGCCACGTATCATTCACGTGCCCAAAACAATGACGTGCCACCGCTGAACTCTTTGGTTGGCCACGTCTTTGACTTTGGTTGGCTGCGGCCTCTAATGGATTGGGTTTGTCAAGAAGGTCAGAAGCAGTCGAGCATGATGATGATGATGATGAGGCATATGTGAGGCCGAATGTCCGAGAGGAGGATCGGGTCACTTATCTACAGAGGATGGAGATAGAAGATCCTGACAGATGGATTGAGTTGATTAGTGAGGGTGAGCCTTCAGGCTCTACTCCCTCCACATCTTCTTAGATGGACAAGAAGATGGGGCTCATTGTTAGCTGCTCATGGCAGTGAGTCCTTAAAACAGGTTGAGCAGGTATGACAGATGGTGTAGGGATGGCTTGGCATCAAGCATTGTTGAGCCTCAACCTTGCACCTTCCTACACACCCTCTTAACCCTCATTCTCCACTCACTTCACTCATCCAGTGGTTAAATCATTGCATTATAGTCTAAAAGGGACTGTTTATATGGTTTTCTAACTATACTGATGTCTGTTGTTTGGTTTATTTTTTTGTTCATGCAGCTGCGGAAACTTGTCAGTTTCCGCAGCCAGCACAGGTTTCCGCAGCCAGCACAGGATTCCGCAGCTATTTTGTTAAAAGATGTGCTCCAGGTGTCCTCTGAAGGAACGAGCTACATGGGCAAGCTCCAGATGGAATGTACATGGATCGTGTCCCTTCAAACCGGCCAAATCAGATACTACCTGAAAGAGTCCTGATGACCAATGACTACTCGGTAAGCTTTGTCTCAACCATGGACAATCGCTTACTCATGTCTTCCATCTGCTTCTCGTCCTCCATTTGCATCACTGCCAATTCACGATCAGGCTTCGTCACTCCAATGGTTGGTACACCAATGGGTACATCCTCCCTTCCATCGTAAATGTACAACTTCTTCAAATGTGGAACAATCATAGCATCAAACTGTTTCAAGAATTACATTCCCAACACAGCTTCATAGTCATCTATTCACACTATAGTGAAGTCGATCTTCCCTATCCACTCACCAAGTGTTGTGTCCACCTTTTCAGCTACACCAAGAACATCATCAGGAGGAGAATTGATTGTCTTCATCTATGCCTTCACTGGTACAAATTTCAGCCCAATTCTTCTCGCAGTATCTTCTCCCATGAAGTTGTGAGAGGCCCCACTATCCACCATAGTGAGTATATCAGCATCCCCAACTTTCATCTGAACATACTCCAACTTGTTCCACTCAGGATCCCTCCGAGAGATCACCTCTGTAGCAGCAGCAACACCAAGTATCTGCATCATCCCCACAGAAGATTCTTCATTCTTCGCATTAGATTGTGCAATCGCAGACACTTTCCATCTAGAAGGACAATTCTTCACCGTATGTGTTTTAGCACATATCCAACACTTCAAGGCTTTCTTCGTCTTCGACTTATCATCCGGTTTCGAAGCATTCTCTTTCTTCTTATCTTTCGGCATTTCAGACTTCTTCTTCCTATCATCAGAGGTCTCATCATAATGCTGCACCAACCTGTCCATAGCAGCAAAAGATTCTTCAAGTGTTCTAATCCTCTGCCTCTTCACTTCATTGTGTGCCCAAGGCTTCAATCCAATAATGAAATTGAACACCTTGTCGCTCTCCGCCATGTCAGGAAGTTCCAGAACCGCACTTGCAAACTCCTGCTGATATGTCTGAAGGTTTCGTGTCTGCTTTATGAATTTTATCTTCATCCTTGCTTCCCATGTTTCATCCTGAGGACTGAAATGGGTCTGCAAAGCTTTCTTCATTTCATCCCACGAAGTAATGTCACCAGCACTACCATTGGCAATTTGATCCATCTGTCTTCGCCACCACATCTTAGCATCCTTTGTCAATAACTGAGCAGCTACCTTGACCTTCATCTCATCATCAAATAGACCCAATCGTTCCAAGTATTGCTCCATGTCCCATAGAAAGTTGCCAAGAGTCTTTGCACTCCTTGTACCATCGAAAGATTCTGGTTCCATGACTTTCACATGAGGCACTCCTCCACCTGAGTTATGTCTCACGACCTTCTTCAACACCGCGATCTCATCTCTGGCTTCTTCAAGTGATTTTTTCAAGTCCACTATCTCTGCAAGACCCTGGTCCCTTGCTTCTTCAACCTCCTTGACCCTTACTTCAAGTTGTGTACACATAAGATCAGTGTACTCGTGTTGAGTTTGGAGTTCCTCGAGCTTTTCCTTCATATTCGAATTGGCCTCTTGATCTCTCATGACCAAGTCCATTTTCTTATTCCAGTAAGCCTCTAAGGTCTCCATCCTTTCCAACACCTTTTCAATGAATGCCATAGTAGCATCCTTCGCACCGTGACTAGACCCAGCCTGAGATTCAGTTGCCATTGCTAACAGCCTCCTTCTTCTTTGCAATCTAGTTTCGACCATACAACAGCTTCACCAAGTTGCCTGCAACCATGAGCCAACCCTTGTCTCACTTGTGTGAAACAACTTCCTTCACCTGCAAGTACCTGCTTCACTGTCACTTCGTCACGAGCAACATTGCTCTGATACCACCTATCACAATAGTGCAGTGGCATTAGCACTTCATCGTCAACCCAGTTATCAGCCTGCTCTGATACCACCTATCATGCCCCCAGGCCAACGGTAGTCTTTCAACTGCTCTTGGCGAGGTGCGGCACCACCGAACACTTTCTTTTCACCAATACTTATGTTCGTGGACTACGCCTAACCACTTATTCCTACTTAATTTGTGTTTCTCAACCAAGTATTATTTCTTTATCCTTTATACCAATGAACACTCATACATATTTATTATCAACAACAATTATAAATGATGAACACAATTGTATAGTATAAAGGGAGAGGAAACTCCCTGAACAATGAGTCTGCCCAACAATATATTATACAACAGTTTACAAAGCTTTACGAGTATACTTGGAAACCCCAAGTTTCATACTTCGCCAAATTTACAATTCAAGGCAAAACTCGTTTGCCTAGCTCGCTGGCACCTCTGCACGGTCGCCGCACGACTCACCAACACTTTGTTCACCTTGTTGCACAATCGTGTTGTTTGCCCAACTTGGACGCGCCTCCAAGTCGCCACACACGGATGCCTCCACCCGAGACACACCTCCGTCCACAATCTCAACACTTCACCAAGTCGCCGTGCACACTTGCAAGAAGGGCGGGTGCTCACCTGAGTCACCAAGACACTCGTGCCAAGTCGTCACACAAACCGGGCTCTCCTCCGTTTCACCGTCGGGCACCTTTGTACAAATCAGGTGCCACACACCCGTGCACGCCTCAACAGACTATCGGGCGCCACACACCTGTGCACGCCCTCACCCAACCGTCGGGCACTCCTGCCCGCGCCTTCACCCAATACCACGCTGTCACCGTGCGGCCCTGCCTAAGAACGGGCGCATCTCCAAGTTATGTGCTTTTACCTCGCTGCACCCACGCACTAGACTGCGCCTTATCCTTGTTGAGTGAAGATGTTGAGCGATTGTTGATGGTTCGAATGAGCTCCACGCTCTCCCAATATATACCAAAGGCAGGGCGAGTTGGCTCACTCAGCTGACTCGTCCTCCATGCTCCACACGCCCTCATTTTCCACAACTATGCCATCGGCTTTGTGTCTAAGTGTGGGTCGGCTACATATGTTTTAACACCATGCTCCACGCATATATACATGCTCGCCCTCCTTCTATTATGCGCATAACACATCATCGCATATCAAGGGAGCTCGCACTTCGTCCAACCACAATCGCACTTCAAGCCGAACGCTCGTTCAAGCCTCCATCCGCGGTCGCACTTCACCCGAACTGCAGGCCGTTACAATTACACTCCTAATGCGAGTGATGCATCATTAGTTGTTACGCAATTAGGGCCATCTATATCTTATTCAAACAAATTTTATTTTTAATTATATAATAAAAATTAAATAAAAAATTCTACTTTCTATTTTCACTATTAACAATTTTTATTTAATTATTATTATTTTATTAAAAAATAGTTGGTTAAATTATTTAAAAAGTGTAATTGGTTGAATACCATTTATTCAATTAAAATTTGACTGTTAATCCAACATCAAAATTTTATTATTATTAACCGGCTTTCTCATTTACTTTCAAGGTTATATGTGGTTCTGATGAGAGATGGAGTCATTATCAGAAAATCATCATTTAATCGGGTTCAATTTTGTTAGAAAATATAGAAATTTTGCTAATAATTTAAATAAAATTTGGTAGAAATTTTTAATGTAGTTATTAAGTTTTAAGATTTTGAAATTTTAAATGCTACACTAGTTTTTCATAATACTCAATTTATTTAAAAAAAATACTCAATTTATTTAAAAAAAAAACAACATTTAAACACTCCTGTTTTCAGATTTTTTGAAATAAAAAAATCAGATTCCAGCAATTTTTAACCCTCAAAGCAAAAGCCATAGAGAACGCCAATGCGGACTGCAACACCAAGAAATGCTCGGGCATTGGATTCAATTCCAATTCATGTCATGTTATTTTGTAAGGCGTTCGACAATTCCAACTCATGCCATGTTATTTTGTAAGGCGTTCGACTTTCATGTAATGGACGTCGACTTCCGCTATCTTTTTGTCACTGGAAACCACCCATTATAAATAATAATAAAAAAAAATTATGGAGTCCCAACCAAATCAAGTATATATGTGTAAAGAGCTGTAAGTAATATTTAATGTTAAATTAATATTAATATTAATATGAATTACATTATAAAATATTTAAATAATTGGCTTTTGATTGTGTTTTTAATTGTCAAAGCTAAAGCTGTAGACAAAACAACATAAAAGGAGTTGTCTATAATGCGACTTTTTGGAGATTCTGGTGACGGAATCCGGCGGAAGAAATTGAGGTTAAATCTTGATTTGTTGCAGTTAAAATGGATTTTTAACTGCATATTTGGATTCAGCACCCTGAAAAACCCCTAGGATGCTTTGATTGTGCACAAACTAGCTATCAAACTTGCGATTCCAATAAATTGCTGCCAGATTTTGACCCGAAAAACCCACCGGAAAAACTTCCAAAAAGTCGCATTATAGACAACTGCCAACATAAAATGCCGGACGGCAAACCCAAGAAATGCTCTGGCATTGTATTCGATTCCCACTCATTTTATGTCAGTCGACACCAATCATCTTAAATAAAAAAAATTGATGGAGTCCAGCAAAAGGAATTATATATATCTAAAAAGATGTTAGTGATATTTAATGTTAAATTATTATTAATATTAATATGAACATGCATATTTACATTATAAAATTTTTAATATTATTATTTGAATATTTTATGATTTTTTAACTTTAGTAACATTAAATATTTTGAATGCTTATCAACAACAATTAATTTATATAATTACTCTCTTAATAAATAATTCTATAATGTTTACCTATTGTTAATAAATAATTCTATAATTTTACCCATTATTCAAGACTGGATTACTGGATAACCGGATAAATCATATTCACCATTGGCACCAACTCAATTCTTAACCTGCACTGTGGATGATGTTCACGGTTCAGTGTTGCGTTAAAAATGGGTCAACCTAATTGCGCTAAGAATTCATGGTTGTTATTTTCTTAAATAATTTTTTCCTCACGAAGCAATAGTTTATACGTAAATCAATTAAAATTGGTCTGTGTATGGTTTTATAAGTTCAGTATACATGACTTTTTTTAAGCATCTCAACAATTAAAGTGAGGAAAAATAAAAAAATGTAAACCTATAAAGAGATTGCAAATCAAAACATAAAAATAATATTTTCGACAGTTCCAGAATGACAACAATAAACTGACAATTCCAGAATGACTCGCTCCAGCCTACCGAAACATGGCCACGTGAGAACTGATCTTTTCGTTTTTTCTTCCCTGCAATCATGCTCATCTGAGTATTCCCTTACCATGCTAATCTGATTTCACAGATGTAACAATACTAAGAGGCGTTTTAGGAAAGAGAAGGATGAAATGTAATAGCACCTCCATGATGCACATGGGCAGTTTCCCACGTTCAACTTTGATGAGACGACTCAAAGTCGTACAATATATTACATCTTGCTAGCTGGTTTCATGTGCGGCTGGGTGAAGACTCGGTTACATTTTCACGAATATTAAATTAAAACGAAACATGGTTTGGCTTAAGGTTTGTTGACCTATATATGATTTTTTATTTTTTTAATAATTTTAATTTAATAGTAGGTATGATTTAATTGTGGGATATGACAGAATTGTGGCATGTGAACCAACAACACTTTCCGTATTAGAACTAAAAGATGAAAAAATCCCACAACTCGTTCGTATAATAAAATCCATCCGAATACATGGGTTATGTGGATACGAGTTGAACCGTGGGATATGACAGAACTGTGGGATGTGAACCGATAAAAAACTCCATCGTTTGGGTAATATCGTCAACTATCTGCATCGTTTGGGCAATATTATCGGTAAGGGTTAACCAGTGTGTTATAGGGTATTAAATGCCTTGATACATGCATGCTGTATAACAATATAACACACTGCTTTGGTAGCTACATAAATTAAAAATAAAAACAGTGTGTTATATTGTTATACAACATGCATGAACCAAAGCATTTAATACCCTATTTAATCCCGTATGGCAATCTAATTAACCCTTACTTCATCGGCAACTAACCCTTACTTCATCGGCAACTATTGCATGGACCATATAATAACGTGGCCATATGCCACCAAATCTGCATGGCAGTCGAATTATTAACCTCCCCACATAAGAGTCGATCCTCTTTTCACGTGGAAACAAACTTTCTGCACGAGTTGGCACTCATCTTCATACATATTCGATACCCATCAACTTATTTACGGCGTTGAATCATAACTATACATTAAGCGGGTGATATTTATTTTAGGAATCCTCATTTATGGTATTGGACTTGATAATAATTCCAATAATGGGGCCACATAATAAAATCAGTATGTCTCTTATTTATCAACAAAATTAATGCAGCTCTTGGATAGAGGATATTTCCTCATGATTATAAAGGTTCTGGAGGTGTTCTATTCATTGCAAAAGTGTTTTGATGATTGAATATGGGTTGTACAATACTCTTAAGAAACACTCATGCATAATATTATCAGGGAATACTCTTGCACATATTTGCATAATACTCTCTGTAAATAAGTGTACAACATAAATTTTGACTTCGATAATTAGTACATGGAAATTGGTTTACCTTGGGCATGTGGCATGTTAAGAGGTTCATTTATGGATGGATAGGTAATTTGGGGTGCACATATAATGTGTCTAATCAAGACGAGGACACAAGAATACACATTGTGTGAGAGATTGAAACACACTTCATGGATACACACATCATATGACACCTGGATGAGGATGTCTAACATACATGATGTAATAGATGAAGATGGGATCATGGCGTTGAGTTTCCACTTAATCAACCTATAATATATGTGTTTTGGGGATACTAAAGAATAAACCTAATTTCAATAGACATTGATAAACACCTCCTAAAATCCTTTCATGAAATGCCCCTTCTTAATACAACATTCCAAGAAAATAATTCTTATTTCAGTATATTAAAATAAAATATGTTTACATAATCATGCATATAGCATATGTGCTAGAATAACCCCCAACGTACATATGACTAATAACAAGTTACGGGGCATGCTGGACCCTAAAAGAAACCATGTAGGAAAACACTAGATATATCCCAAACAAAAGGTAGCCACTCATCAATCAAGAAAAACTAACATGCAAGCATGCATAAAGGAATGCTTAGAAAAGTGTGCATCTGTCAAATTCCCAAACAAGGGGAAGCTACTTTTCAATATAGAAAGCTAGGTGCATAGGTGTATATAAAAGAACCCTTAGAAAAGGGTGCATCTCTCAAATTCCCAAAGAGGCATCAAACCATTACAAAATAGGTCAAAACCCCAACATATAACCATGAGGAAAATGGCACAAGGCCACCAATAGATCGGCCATGGAATAACCTTGAATTGATATTATAGAAACCAAAACGATTGCGAAGCCCCAACCATGGCCACTTTGATGCAAG
Organism: Pinus taeda; assembly: GCA_000404065.3. NCBI lineage: Eukaryota > Viridiplantae > Streptophyta > Pinopsida > Pinales > Pinaceae > Pinus > Pinus taeda. The sequence goes on from APFE030036510.1 coordinate 13,380, forward strand.
CCCACAACCCAGACTAGTAGATAAGGGAAGAAAAAGGACCTCACGACCCATGGAATCATGACATCCTTCACACCGATGTACCCCATGCTTCATTATCTCCATCATATTGTGCCCCAAGACCAGCTGACCAACACAACAACTTAGTGAGGAGAAATTATCATCAATGATGGCGTCGAAAGGCATAAGAATTTGCTAGTGCCCCCTTGTTGTGTATATCGCTCATGAAAGAAGAGGATTCTAGCATTCTCTTCATCAGTGACGAAAAAAATTTATTATCCTCACAAGCCACCACAATGAAGCTCACAACCTTGACCACGGCCAAACCTACAACCAAATCCACCTCCTCTAACCACATTTTGTTGGACAATGCCATCATTCTTATAATATATAAAAGCCTAGAAACCCTTGACCTTCACATAAAACCCTCACAAAGTCCTCTCCATTCACATCTCATTTGAAATGCTGTAAAAAATCATGCTAGCATATGATGTTCTCCCTTATGTGGTTTTTTGAACTCATAACATGATTTCAAGTGGTTAGATAAAAAACCATTAGTGTGTTTGCAATTTAGATTACCCTTTTATTTTTATTACTAAATAGTCAATACTACTCCACGCCTGTTTCAATAAATATCCCCTAGTTTGAACAAATACTCATTTTAATACCTCCAAAACCTATAACCCTCTACCCAAAATCCCCACAACCAATTTTAAAACCCCCTTTATGAATGAACATGATAATTAATAAAGTGAATCCCCTATGGCTTACGGGTGTGCTCATGCAACTAGGAAATAAATGGAAAGACTTCAGATTGGAAATGTTGATGCCTAATCTTTGGGATTAGGAAAAATTATGTAAATATTGTAAATAGAAAAAATAAAGGAAGATAAAAGATGAAGATACATTGGGAGATGAAACCTAATAGTCTTCTTCTCCTTGTATATATTCATATTCTATCTAAATGCAAGCACAATTTGATTTGGATTTACAAACCTCACCTAACCTGGTATCAGAAAAACAAGTCCCAATTCAACTCTCTACTCATGTAACTCCTATTCACTGCCATATTCCCTACCATTATTTCCTGCCACATTTTTTCCCTTTGTGATCTAAATAGCTATGCACTTATTCCAAGCATGAGTCGCTGGTGTATATTATCTACGAGTTCATTTGAATTCCTCAGAAGACCATTGAATTGTGCTTGGAATTCCTACAAATTTTGGCTTTCTTTCAATGGTGCATTCTCTCCTGCAACAATGTTGATTTGTTGCATGCAAACACCATGTTGAAATGTGTTAGATTGGTATGCATTAGAATACAAGATGTTAAAAATGAGCGTTGTTATCAAAGAGTCATGGCATATATATTACTTTGTTCATAACCCTTGCTGATCCTAGGAATTATTTAATTTCTAAATAGGCTTGCAAGTCATGTGTATAGATGGTTGGATGGTTGTTCAAATGTTACAGTGAATACAATTGGACGGTTGTTCAGATGTTACAGTGAATCCTTTTTAATGGCCGTGAACCATGTTGTTTGGTGCATCCAATGCTTTATATGTTGGAACTATGTTGTTGTGTGTTGAATGTGGTGAATATTGTGAAGTGCTAGGATGTGTTTGATATTGGATTGGATGTTGCCTACCTAGTATAATTCCAATGGGTTTAAGGTGTAAATGTTTCATAAAATTGAGAGCCAACACACAGGCATCAAGTCAATGTGCCCTCGGCCCCTATAGAGCCCGTGGTGTTTTGATTTGAGAAAGCTCTAAATTTAATGGTGTGTTTGAACTGTGTATATGTTACGGTGAATTTTCTGGACTACTGAATGCTGCATTGAGTTGGAGACTCTTCATCTAGATGTCTGTGAACACTGGTTCATTAGAATGCTACCCCTATAATTTTCGTTGATGTCCAACTAGTTCACTAGTTCATCATAGTGCATTGGTTCATCACAATGCATTGTTTGGTATGATAAGTTTATTATAGCGATGCACTTCTGATGGTAGTAGAATTGAACAATCCTTCATTGTACCTGGTAAAGCACCTAGTAAAGGGAAAGGTAAAGCACCTAAATCCTCTCATTATGTTGTGGAACATTGCAACATTAGAGTAACTAAAGGATTATTTAATGCTTCATATGCTTCAAGAAAACATGCTTGGTTTCCTGATTCAAGAGTAATATGCCACATGAATTTTAGAAAATACTTCTTCGAAGAATTCACTCATAATGATGATGGAGTAATATACTTTACACACAAGTCAAAACTCAAGCCATCAAGGATTGGCATCATCAGGCTTAAATTTCCTACACTTTCATTCTTCTTCTACATGATGTTCTATACCTCCCAAACTTAAGGAGAAACTTGTTGTCTCTAGTCTACATCCACCAGCAAGGACATTTCATTCATATATTTGATGTTAAGGTTGAGGTCAGATAGATTGTTGTGACAAAGTATAGACAACTAGTAGGAAGTCTCAACTACTTGAGTACTACCATACTAGACATTTCATTTGATGTTGGAATCCTCTCCAATTTTTTGCAAAAACTTTGTGAGGGTCATTGGTCTACTACAAAAAGAGTTCTCAAGTATTTGAAGGGAACTCAAGACTTTGGACTCAAGTATACACAAGTGGCTGACTTCACCTTGATTGCATACTCTGAATCAAATTTTGATGGAGATAAAGAAATCAAAGTATCTATTTCAGGTTATGTTATGAGTCTTGGATCAGGATATGTCTCCTAGAGGTCATGAAAACAGTCAGATCCAACAAATTCCACAACTGATGCAGAATATGTGGCAGCTTTTGAAGCAACAAAGGAAATTGTGTGGGTGAAGAAACTTTTGGAATATTTGCAGGAGAAACAAGGACATTCAACTACTCTTTTGATTGAAAACGCTTTTTCAATAAATTTGGCTAAGAAACAAAAATTTCATGATCGAATGAAGCACATCAATATAAAATACCATCTAATTCGACATCATGTTGAGGCCAAAATAATCTACCTATGAAATTGTTCCACAAATGAGCAAATTGCAAACATCTTCACCAAAGTTTGTAAGGAAAAAGTTTGAAATATTCAGAATGATTCTTGGACTCACCAACATCTTTTCATATTAAGAGGGGAAATGTTTACACTTAACCTTTTGGATTATGAAAACTTATGTAAATAGAAAAAAATAAAGGAAGTTAGAAGACAAAGAGACATTTGTAGATGAGACCTAATAGTCTCCCTTATTCTTTCTTAATGCAAAACAAAATTTGATTTAGAATTACAAACCTGTCCTGACAGGAAAAGAACTTAGAATAATCATATTAGCAAAATGACAACAGTAAACATATGATGGAATTATAATAAGCACAATCCTTAGACATTTTTTTTTCCTTTTTATGGAATGTGAAGGGCTGACACAAGATGATTGAACAAGTCTAGTATAAAGACTAGGGTAATGTGTAACACAAGGGATAAGTAGATGAGGGTGACATGAAAGCATGTAGAGAGGCACTGATTAGAATGAGTTGAATCAACTAGAGTGGACATGGCGGGATAGCACATGAGTCAAGTGCAAAAAGGAGCACAAATGACTATTGAGATGGGTTGGGCCAAACAATCTTTTAGGAAAATTATGTAATACAAAACATTAACCCATTCGAAATGGGAGGATGAAACCTTATTTAATTTGTAATGATTTCTTGTAAATGAAACAAGAGAGTTGGCTAAGGCAACGAGCATTTGACCAAGTACCATTTGAATTAAAAGTGCTAATATGAGATGAATATTTGGTGACAGAGTTGGAGGGGAAATTCATAAGTTTATATGGTTTTGGATAATGTGCAATGACCTAATGTCTAGCATGATGGGTGGGTCATTGCATAAGTCATGAAAAAATTTCTTACATGACAAAGTGTAGGGAGATAAGTTCTTGTTATTTAGAGGCAAAGATAAGAATCCAAACACAAGACAAATAAATACACAATCTTTTGCTTGAATAACAAATTTACATTCATTAATTATTATATCATATACATCCATCGAGCTATGACTATTCTCTCTTATTGCTTCACATTACAATGGCGCAACCATAGGTATATAAACCCCAAACTTTTTAAATATGGAACCATGCAAACTTTAACTTTCCTTTGCTTTAACTAAACTTTTCTAACTTTCCTTTCACTTAGGTCAACATTTTTCTTTTTTCTCGACTCAACTTTTCTAGACAAAGCATTAACCTTCTAAGTCGGGGTTACTTGACTTCTAATATTAGACTTGAATTTCTTTCCTTAACTTAACTCTACTCTTCATGCATTGCATGTATATAGGAGTAACTACTATTTCCGAAACTCCCCCTTAATTACGACCATATGACTCAACGTTAACTTAATCATGAATCAACTATGAATGCTACAGTTGCAATAAAAAATTGTCTCAAATTTTTTTTTAGAATGTTGCTTTTTCTATTTCATTTCTTCCATTTATTATACCCTTGAAAGTACTTTATTTTTAGTCGCGCTTTCTTGAAGTAAGGTCCATATTTCTTCATTTTCCCGTACTACAATTTTTTTTTGAATTATTTTCTATTTGTTCTAAAAACCAATTTAGGCTTTCAGAACTTATCTTTTATAGCTTCCTCTTGAGAGATTCATTCACTCATGGACCATTACCACAACACTTCATCTTCAAACTATGAACTTTGCCATGCTTCTTCCACTTCATATTTCTAACCTTCTTTCTGCCATATTTCTTGATAGTAGAATTTGATATCTTATTGATTCCATTGTTGAAAGGTTGTTTCAGTGCTTTCTTTTTCATCTTCATAAACTTCCATTCCATTTCCTACATATTTTCCTTCTTCTTCTCTTTCATCTATAACTGTAACTGGACTATTGTCATGTCCATTTGGAGACTCCAAATCAATGTTGAAACATTTTCATTATGCTCTATAGTGAGAGCTCTCTGTGATTCTTCTTTCTTCTCTGCCTCTACAACTGAATTGAGGTTATCTTATACTATTATGATGTTAGAGGATATTCTCATAAAATAATCATTAATCACTTTATCCTCTTCTTAATCATCAATTAAGGCTAGATCACTCATTGATTCATGAGAAATTCTAACTATTGATTCATAACTTGATGTTATAGTGGTAGCTTCAACCTTCATTTCTTCATCAAACATGGAACTTTACATATTTCCAAAATCAGTTTGTGTTTCAAAAAAATGACCACAAATTTCATCAACATAATTTTCATCCACTCTGTGGTGATATATTTGAGCATGCATGTGCTCATTAACAATTTTAGCTTCACCAAATTCATCATTTGTTGTTGGATTGATGAGAGATGCACTTTCATCTCTATAAAGTATTACATCATATGAAAATATGTCTTTATTATTCTCAAACTTAAATGCCACAAACTATCATGAAAATAGGTCATCATCAACTACAATCATACCAACTAGATCACACATGTTATTCCCTTCTTTATTGGAAGCTTCACCATCATCAACAAGGTTTATTGTTGGATTCACCAATTCACAACTCACTTTGCAGTCTCCATCAACATGTGTCTCATCACAATGGGATTCACCATCATATTCACCATTCATGTTACAGTGGGGTTATTGAGCATCTATATGCTCTTTCTCTACTTCACACATAGAGGTTTCAACTTCTTGCTTTGCAATATTTTATGTGTCTTCTTCATCTATATACATGTCTGCATTATGAGATTCACTTTTATAGTGTTTATGACCATCATCCACATTTGAGTGGGATTTTCCAAGCAATTTTTTCCTCCTAAAGTCTTGGTCATTTACTCTCAAACCTATAGTTGACTTTCTATTGATTCTTCAACAGACTGCAGCAAAATTTGTTGCTTTATGTCACATTCCTTTATACCCAAATTTACTTCCAGGGTCTTCCATGCTTCCTAGGAAGATGTAGCTTTTGCTACCTTGCATAAGGACTTCTCATCTAATGCATGTTTTATAAGATCCAATACTAAGGCATCATAGACTTCATCATATGGGTTGTTATACTGATACTCAATCAACTCTTTACATCGAAGATTTTTTTCATTTTGATAGTTCCCAAAAATTAAAAATGCTACCACTAAATTTTGGTAAGTATTATCAAATCTTTCATGATCCATTCATCTTGAATTGTTATACTTCATCTACTTGTGTTTTAGATTCCTCGACTGTAAAAAGAACCTCTATGAACTCTTTGAAATACTTTGCCTCTTACTTTTGATTAATTTTTTGAGTTTTCTTCAGTCTTGCTTTGTGATCCATGACAATCATCTTTCTTTTGTCTTTTGTCTTTTGTCTTATTATTTTATTTTGTCGGCCTTCTAGAAATGAATGTCGCAATAAACATTTTAGCCTTCACTTTAATGGTGGCTACCAACAACTACTAGCAACTTTGCTAAGCACTTCTATGCATATTGTTATGGAGGCTCATGGCTACAAATTACAGTGGAGACTCTTTCTTTGGTTATTTATGGTGGCTCTTTCATCTTGATATGGTGGTGGCTATGTAGGCTACTCACCCTATTCTTTTAGTAGTTGGGTTTACAAACTCTCAACAAGCTCTAGTTTCTACTTATGCACCAATGGATGCAAACTTCGATTTTCAGGCTACTCACAATAGCCAAGGATCTTAGTGGAAGTAGCTAATGTCCTTCTTAATTCCTTTGGTCCTTTAAAATCTTGCTAAACCTTGCTCTGGTATCGCTTATTATTTAGAGGAAAACTTAAATATGCAAACATAAGGTAAATAAGTACAGAAGCTTCTGTTTAGATAAAGAAGTTTTATTCATTAATTATTCTCTCATATAAATCCACCAAGTTGTTATTACTCTCTCTTGTTACTTCACATTACAATGACCCAAGGGTCAGTATATAAACACAAAAATTTCTAAATATGGAATCATGCAAACTCTAACTTTCTTTTCCTCATTCAAACTATGACTTCAGGCTTTAATTAACTTTTGTAACTTCACATTAATATAAGTAAACATTTTCTTTCCCTTAACCTTTTCTTAGCTTTTCTTTACAGCATTAACTTTTTAACTCTCACTCACTTGACTTCTAATATTAGACTTAAGTTACTCTCCTTTAATTAACTTAACTCTTCATACATTGTATGCATCTGAGAGTACTTACTATTTCTATCAAGTGAAATCATATTCTATATATATATATATATATATATATATATATATAAATATATATATATTAGGGCTTGTAGGATTCTTCACATTTCTATCCCACATAGGGGGGTAGTACAGATTCTATAACCCAGATCTGGGTTTGCAAGATCATTTAGGACATCGCCACTGAGCTACCTAGATTAACCCAAGATCTCGAATTCTGTAGACTTCATTTCACGGCATACCACTGAAACTATCCTAAATGGACAAATATATTAATCTATTACTTTTAATGTAATTTTAATATAAATTGAAATAATATACATTAAATTAAAATACAAAAATTAGTTAGAAATTCAGTTTTTCAAATGTTATATTTAATTATATTAATTAAAAAAATTAATATAATTAGCTTATTCTAATTTTATATTTAATTAAAAACGATAATGAAAGAAATATAATATAAAAGAATATTGATATGATTAAATTTTATATGGTTTGATTATTTATATATATATATATCCCTTATCTACTCATGGAATATCTATGGAAACTTCTAGAATGCAAGTACAAACAAGTTATCTCCAATTGCATCAACATAGATTAAAGGGACATAAGAGGAATTGATCTTCGGGAAATCTTGCAAAAAAAGTTGCCGCCTACAGGAAAGAGCTTAACAAATCCTTGTCTTTATATAACATAATGTGAATAGTAAATGAAATAACAGCCTCGGTACCTTAGTAGTTTGCAACCTGGTGGACTTAGGGTGCACTGTCAAAGTCAATTTTGAAGGTGTTAGATAAAACCATCTTAAATTGATATGGTTTCACTTAATTGTTATAGTCTTAAGTGAACATGGTTTTAAATATAAAGTTTTGTCTAAAAATATTTTGTCTTAAACTGATTTTGTGGTAAGTATAAAATTTTGTCTGAAAATATTTTTGTCTTAAATATAAGATTTGGTCTTAAAATATTTTTGTTTTAAACAGTTTTTGTCTTAAATATAAATTTTTGTGTAAAAACATTTTGATATAAAATCTTCAAAAACTAACTGGTTAATCTTAAAAATATCTGGTGAAGACAATATATAGAGCAGAAATAGCTTCAGAAATTATTTATTCCACCTTGGAAGGCAGTTATTGGTAAGAAAAAGGGAATATAGTGATTAAAATTGGTTTGCTCTGCACACAAACAGCTTCCTTTTTGCGTCGTTCAATGTCGCAGGTAGTTTCGATGCTGAAAAATGAGCGAGAAAATATTTCTTCGCCAACAATGTCTGCTTTCATCAATAAAGCGTTTCGTAGATCTGCATGGTGTGGGAACACATAACCAAGTTAAAGGTGGTACATTTATTGATCTTCACAAAACAGTAAAGACTAACCAGTGTGCCATAGGGCATTAAATGTCTTGATACATGCATGCTCTATAACAAAATAACACACAGTTTTGATGGCTACATAATTTAAAAATAAAAGCTGTGTGTTATTTTGTTATAAAGAATGCATGTAACAGGGCATTTAATACCCTATGGCAAGCTAGTTAACCCTTACCCTCACAAAACATCAAGAAATGCAGTAACTTTTTCCACTTCCGAAATCCATTCTACAGATGCTGATCCTTTACTGGGATGAAAATCAGGCATTGCGTTTTAGCATTACATTTATCTCCGCTGATTATAGGATGGCATTACACTCCTAATGCCAGTGATGCTTATTTGTTACGAAATTAAGCCCATCTATATATCTTATACGAACAATTTTTTATTTTTTTTAAGTATATAATAAAAAACTCTAACTTCTATTTTCACCATTAACCAATTTTTATTAAACCATTATTATTATTAAAATGGATTTGTTAAATTATTTAAAATATGATTAATCAAATACTATTTATTCAATTAAAATTTTCAACAGCTATTTTATTATTCAATTTTTTTTATTAAAACGTTCGTCATTTACTCTCAAGGTTATATGCGGTTTTGATGAAAATGAAGTCACTATTAGAAAGTCATCATTTAATCAGCGTCAATTTTGTTGGAAAATAAATAAATTTTGGCAATAATTTTAATATAATTTGGTAAAATAATTTTAAAATCCCATTATGAAGTTTTAAGATTTTAGAATTTGAATATTACATAAATTTTTAATAATACTAAATTTATTTTTACAAATAAAAACAACATTCAACACTCTATTATCAATTTTTTTAAATAAAAAATTCCGAATTCCAGCCATTTTTAACTGTCAAAGCGAAAGCCATAGACACGGCCAATGCGGACGGCAACACCAAGAAATGCTTTGGCATTGGATTCAATTCCAACTCATGTTATTTTATAAGGCGTTCGACTTTCTTGTGATGGAGGTTGACTTTGACTATTTTTTAATTTAGGTGGAAATTATTTATGCTAATGAGGTGGAGGAATTGTTGGGATGGCTAAGAGTGGTTGGAATTTGTGCAAAAAAATTTCAAAAAATCTTGTAAAAGCAGTGTTTGAATCGATGGTGGAAATAGATTCAGCACCATTAAAATGTCTAACACGCCAAAATTTTAGAGTAACAAAATATAACTTAGAATATAAAAATTTATAACAAAAATTCTATTACTTCGGACAATTCCTCTGCTAATTAACTAGATCAAAAAAAAAAAAAAACAATAAAGAGACTGTGAATAATATTTAATATAAATTATTTTATATTAATACGAGCATGGATATTTACATTATAAACATTTAAATAATGGTTTTGATACTAATTATTATTAATATTAATACGAGCATGCATATTTACATTATAAAACATTTAAATAATTGGTTTTTGATAGGGTTGAACAATTGGTTCTGAAATAAATAAACCGGATTCCAGCAAAATTGTCAAAGCTAAAGATGTAGACAACACCAACGTAAAATGCGGGAAGGCAACACCAAAAAATGATCGGGCATTGGATTCCATTCCCAGTCATGTTATTTTTTTAATAAGGCGTTCCACTTTCTTGTGATGGACGTCGATCTTTATATGACAGTGGAAACCAATCATTTTAAATAAAAAAACATTTTAAATAAAACAAAGATTGATGGAATCCAACCAAAGCAATTATATATATGAAAAAAGCTATTAGTAATATTTAATGTTAATATAATATGAACATGCATATTTACCTTATAGAATATTTAATATTATTATTTAAATATTTTATGAGCTTTTAATGTTAATAACAAGAAATTTGTATTTTGAATGCTTATCAACCACCATTAATTTATATGGTTGCTCTGTTAATAAATAATTCTATAATGTTTACCTATTGTTTAGGCTTCTTAGATGGAACCTTCCTGTTTATCCCTGTCCCAGTGTTATGTGGATTAGGTGAGGCTTGGTTAGGTGGGTTAGGCATGGCAAATGGTAAATGAATGTTAGGTGAGGCTTGGTTTGGTGGGTTAGGCATGGCAAATGGTAAATGAATGTAGGAAAAGGCTGGGAGCACTGAGCACTACGTTCTTTCTGGCAAGATATGTAACCAAGGAAATATGGAAGATAGAGATTAATCTGATGAGCCCTATCCATTTCAATTGGGTTCATTATAACATAGGTTAGACTTCTACTCCCATCTTCTATAGGTTAGACACCAGGTTCAGGTAAGGTTAACCCTGTAAGGTCCTGGCTCTCCCTCACCTCACTGCCTTTCTTTCTGAACGCTCGAACTAACTGACTTGAACGGAGGAACCACTATCACTGCCTACCTGCTCGGCTCATCCGGGCTCGATAGCTGGCTCTTAGGCTGATAAGCTTTCAACCTTGTTAATAAATAATTCTATAATGTTTACCCATTATGCAATACTGGATAACCGGATAAATGATATTCACCGTTGACACCAACTTAATTCTTAACCTGCACTGGGGATAATGTTCACGGTCTAGTGTTGCGTTAAGAATGGGCCAATCTAATTGCGTTAACAATTCATGGTTGTTTTTTTCTTAAATAATTTTGTCCTCACGAAGCAGTAGTTTATATGTAGTTAATCAATTAAAATTGGTCTGTGTATGGTTTTATAAGTTCAGTATACCTGGTTTTTTTTAAGCATCTCAACAATTAAATGGACGGAAAAAAAAAAAAAAAAACTATAAACCTATAAAGAGACGGCTAATCAAAACATAAAAATAATAAACTTGACAGTTCCAGAATGAAAACAATAAAGTTGACAACTCCAGCCTACCGAAACATGGCCACGCGACAACTGATCTTTTCGTTTTTCTTCCCTGCAATCATGCTCATCTCAGTATTCCCTCACAATCCTAATCTGATTTCGCACAAGTAACAATACTAAGAGGCGTTGTATGAAATTGAAGGATGGAAAGTAATAGTACCTCCATGATGCACATGGGCATTTTCCCACGTTCAACTTTGTTTATGACGACTCAAAGTCGTACAATATATTACATATTGCTAACTGCTTTCATGTGCGGCTGGCTGAAGATTCGGTCACATTTTCACGAATAATAACCGAAACATGCAAGGGGGGTGGCTTGTTTTTTTTGTAAGTAGCACTAATTTTATTAATATGAAATAACAAAATTTACAGTGAGGGCTCCGGTCTATGTGGTGCTAGAGCAGAGTTATAATAAGTTTAGACAACCAAAAGGTTGATTCAAGATTGCTCAAGGGGAAATCAGTTTAAAAAATCGATGGAAAATGTTGCGCGTACAGGGTTACAACTCAAAATCCAAGAGAAACAGTTATAGTAAATTATCAAAATTGACGACATAATTTGAAAAAACATTAAAAAAAGCCCCTAAGAATTCGCTGTGTTGACCCTCTAGGTGTCGTTTGGTGTAGGAGGCTCTTCCCCAACTAGACACCCGTAGTCATCCCAATCATCCTCAAGTGCCTACGTGCTACCAGGAATGCCTTCACCATGCTTGGCACTATCCTAGGCGCCTTTGCATTTGTGAGAACTAGAGTTGCTGCCTGAGGCTTTCTGTTTGCCGGTGGTCGGCTTCTCCTGAGCCGCCTTCTGTTCGCTGGTGTCCGACTTCTCTTGAAAAACGACAGGTTGTGCAGTGACAAGATGTTTTGCAGTGGTGTGAGTCTGTTCATTCTGCAGGCGAGTCTCCTCTTTGAACGCCACAGAGATGTTGGCAATGATGGCAGGGCGGTTCATGGTACAGTGGAAGTGGAAATGGGTCGTTTGCTGCGGCTGGTGAGGGGACACAAAGAGGTTGAGTGTTTGGGTTGTAGCATTGACATGTCGAGCTTCGATGGGTTGGACTCGGCCTCTTCCACTGCGGGTGGCAGAATACTTGCTGGAGAATTGGGCTATGGACGGGGTGGATAAAGGGGTCATCGGCTCAAAGGGGGGACGGAGAGGGGGGACAAATGGCGCTACCTCAGCTACTACCCCACTTGCAATGCATTCGGTGGTGGAGTCGCGGCATGGTCCTGCAGGTGGGGTGGAGCTGACTGGTGTGAGCCGAAATGAAGAAGGTGCTAACAGTGCGCGCAAAGGAAGAGGCAAACTCAGCGTGGGAATTCACAGGGCGATTCAAGTGAGAAACAGAGACCAAAACCAAGGCTTCAGTTTGCAAAGTGCAGAGAACATTATGTTAAAAATGGATTCCATCTCCCAAATCTATATAGCTCAGGAGTCGACAGCGCCTCCCTGTTGTCATGCGAGAGCTCGGCTCCGGAGCATCAGGGAGGCAGGAGAAATTCAGAAGGGGCGGGACAGAGGTATGAAGGCTTGCCGAAGCCATGGACTTAAACTTGCAAAGGAGTCCTCGACTTGTGCATCAGAGTAATGGCCCATGTAGGTTGATGGTGGCTCGCCATAAATCATCTCGGGTGGGAACGCAGGTGGCCATGTCGCTAATCCACCTGCCTTCCCACTGTCTAATCTGCATTAACGCGTCTTTAACCACCTGCATCCTTGGATGGCTTAAGGTTTGTTCAGCTATATATGTTTTTTTTATTTATTTTTAAGTATTTTAATTTAATAATACAACAGGTATGATTTAATTTAATTTAAAAAATGTTATATATAATGAGTTATGATTTTTTAGACATGTAGTATTGATAAAAATTATGGTATTGTTTGTGATATTTTAGCAAAATCTAATTAAAAATTAAAAATTTCCATAATAAAATA
>APFE030036510.1:28000-40919 GCA_000404065.3 Pinus taeda
GGTAGTGTATGTATATGTTTCATATAAATATATGTATTGGCTTGGTTTGTCCAGTAAAGAGCTTTTAAGGTTTCTAAAAACAATCCAAACACAATATTTGAAAAGTTAAGCTAACTTTATCTAATAGAAGTCCCTTTAAGGTAGGTTTGAAATGCATATTTAAATTATAATATTGGCAATATAATTTAAATTAACTTTATTATCCTCATCTAATCCAAATAAACATTATTTACTTCACCTATCTAAATATAAATACAATAAAAACATTGCCATAGATTATATGTTCTTACTTTTCTTTAACGTACCCTTTTACTCTTATTCACAGTTAATTTCACATTAAATGTGACATTTTGAAAATATATTTTACACTAAATTTTCACTATATTATTAAGATGATAATTTCCTAAAATTATCACTTTTTTTTGGTGTTCGAAATTAAGTTTATCAACCATCAAGATGATTTTCTCCCAAAAATACTTTAGTTTAATATTGAAATATCGATAAAAATAATTGTTGGACATAAATTTAAATATTTCACGATTATAATATGAATGACATACTATATTGATTTTTTATAAGCTTCATAAATTACTAGCACAACGACATAACAAATATGGTTGATATACACCAATAGGCATATATAAAACATATATACAACCAAAATAGGAAATGTGGTCGATATACACCAATAGGGGTATATCAAGCACATTAATAATTAGTAAGTATATGATAATGAATTATAAATCCTAATTAAATATAAAATTTCTAATATACATTTAACATTAGAATTTATAGTATTAGGGCTTAATATTAATAGGGTGTTCATATTAATAAGGTTTAGCATATTGGGTTTAATATTAAGGTTTATAATATTGAGTTTATAATTAAGGGTTTAAAATTTTACGGCTTATACTATTACATTTTAAATATTAAGTCTCAGAATCTTAGGTTTAAAGTGTTCGATTTTAATATTAGGATTTATAAATTCATATCATACATCTAATAATTATAAATGTGCTTGATATACGCCTATCAACATATATTAATTACATTTGCTGTGGTTGTGGTAGCATTAGCGTCTAATATTATAAACTCTAATATTAAAACCCAACACTTTTTACCTAATATTTTAAACCAAATATTAAAACCTAACATTATAAACCGAATATTGTAAACCATAATATTAAACCCAATATATAAACCCTAATATTATAAACCCTATATATAATAAACCTTATATTTATTAAATTGTAATATATTAAATCTTAATATTATAAACTCTATATTAGAAACCCTATATATGAAATCCTCATATAAACCCCTATATTATAGACCCACATAAGTAAATATGGTTGACTAATTTTGTACTTTTGTAATGCAATATTCTTTAAATTACAATGTAATGTGACATTGTGACAATGATTGTAACATTGCAACAAAGTATAATCATCGTCAACAATTTAAATAATGACTATAAAGTTTCACTTTGTTTAAATTTGTTGACTAATGTGGTTGACTAATTATAATAGGAAAATATGTTTGACCAAAGATGAATATTATTCATTGTTAAACATACTCAACCACATTAGTAAACGTGGTTGGCTAATTTTGTAATGTCACAATAAAATGTTGGATAAATTTCTATGTAATGTAAGATTACATCAATGATTGTCACATTTTAATAATGGTTGTCATAGTGCAATGTTAGATAGATTAATGTACTATTCCAATGTAACAGATTTGAATATGAATATTAATCAATAATATTAATAATATATTATGTTTTACCAAATTTGAAAATATGGTTAAGTATTTAAACATTGGTTATAAAGGTTGACTCTCTTTGATTATGTTTGAATAATATGGTTGATTATATTTGTCTATACATATTCATCAATAATAATAATAGGCGATTATGTTTGACCAAATTTGAAGAGCCTTGATTGACAAACATAGTGAAGCACAGTCAAACGCATTAACATTAGTAAACATGGTTCAATAATTTTGTAATCTTACATTGCAAGATTAGTTAAAATGCAATGTAATATAAAATTTCAACAATTATAAACCTAACATCAAACTCAATATTATAAATTCAATATTAAGCCAATATCATAAAACCTAATATTAAACTCATAACATCTCTCATAACGAAAGATTGACTGCAAAAAAAATTGCACTTTATGATTTTTTTTTCATACCATAGAGATAATTACTTAGAGTAAAAGCATTTCTATGGTCTGAGTGATAAATAATTTTGATCATTTAAACTCCCCCATGATAATTTTTGACTTTATAAGATTCCTAAGTTTATCTCACATTCATGGGATGTCCCTGTATAAGGGTGTTTATCTCAATCTAATAAAGGTTATATCTATAAACCGCCCTTTATCTCACTCGTCTACCATATTTTCAAACTTCGAAAATAATTTTATAATCCTTCTAAAATATTTATGCGTACCTTGCTTACTCGAAGCTATGACCATATAACATTTATTTTCATTCTAGTAAGAAGGGTCTGCTTTATTAAATGTATGTTAAATTATATTCCTTCTTTTGTTGTTTCTCGCCATTCCTAGCCATAATTATTTCCCTGATAGTTAGGGCTGAGTTCCACTTAACATCTTGTACACATTCTTAGGAGTGTTAAAAATACAGATAAAATTTATTTTATTTGCAACAAAATGTCCATATTTTATATCAAAAGTATAAATACTTACAAGAACTGTATTTTCTTAATATTTTACTTTTATACTCTATTGTAGTGGTTACAATACCCTCCAAAATTTTTCCCAGAATCCGATTTCAGAGCCCTTTTTGGATTTTTCCTTGATGTTTGCAAGAACTCAGGCTCATCTTGTGAGCCTGTTTTGAGTTTTTGTACCCTGCTTGCTTGAGCATTCATTGGACATATTTTCGCATGTTGATCATAACATCATGCTTATAGCCATGCTTTGGTTATCCCCCTTCGTGTGTAGAAGTTGCATTAGTTATGTAAACATCTGTCACACTCGCACACGAAGTTGTATGCACTATCGCACAAGTGTCATCACGGTTGTTCAACGATCTATCACAAGTGTCACGTTTTTCACTCACACCATCAATCATTCACACTGAGTGTATGTTGTCTTGATGGTTTGAGACGTCTTGTCATCAATTCATGTTGAGTATGTGTTTGCAAGGTCATGCATGGATGAAGTCACTCATTCACACACTTAGTCACTTTGTTGAAGCTATGTCGACTAAACCAACCCAAAAAGATGGACCTCTGTTGAGTTGCACTGCGTAGTTTTAGTCATTAGTGAGCATGTATTATTGCCCAGAATTACAAAGAGATTGAGGCTACCTCCCAAGCAGTCTGCGCTGCACAATCCTAGAATCGACTCAATGGATTCTCACCCAGAACAACGCAGAAGTTTCTTAGCAAGCCATCTCAACCTGCGCTACCTGCAGAAAATCAACCAAGCCTCCAGCTAGTCAACTAAAGAGTTTGGCCAAGCAGTGACCCAGGGCCTCACCCCTCCAAAAAATTGCATAGAAGCTCTGAAGCATGCCCGCTTCCGCTGACTGAAGAAACTATGCAGACATGCCGAACAAATATTATGTGCCTGTCATTGCACTACCCTTAAAAAATGGCACAGTTTTTCCAGCCAGTCACCTTATCAGCCGACCTACTGCCCATCCTGAAAAATGTGTAGTTTTTTTGAGAAGTCTCTGATTTTCCCAGCATCTAGCTCAGCTCAAAAATACAACATGGATGTCCATTAGGCTAGCCTCCCAACTCTGTGCATTTTTTTCCAGCTGCCTCCTATGGCTTGCTGCCAACTCCCCAGAAAAATTGCCCAATTTTTTCTAGCAATCACTAGCATCTCAGGGCCAGCACCCCAAAGAAATTGTGCATTTTTCATTGCTAGCCTCCCTCTGCTGCCTGTAGTGTCTCCCTGAAAAAATTGTGCAGATCTTCCCTCCAGCCAAGCCAGATCTCACATAAAGTCACTCCTAATCTAGATTGCCCATCTCAGCCTCCTAGTGACCTCTGCATAGTTTTCATGGAAACTGCCAGGAGCCTGCATCCCAGCTTTAAATATTCCTTCCACAGTTGTAGAGCCTTGTCCTCTCCCTCAGTCACCTGGATCCGAAAGTGGAAGACAATGCATCATGGTAGACTAGGATATTTCTGGATGATGTCGTCTCGCCATGATTGATTGCAGATACAGTTACATGGATGAGACATGGCACAACGAAGAACATGATGAACAAAGAGTGGATGAAAGGAGACTTGTTCATGAATGGGTGAAAACATGAAGCATGCCAAAGTATAAGCAAAGGAGAGACATGCACATGCAACATCAAGCAAACACTAAGACCATCGAACACTCTGCACACCTTGCCATGCAGAGGTGAAGCTATGATACACCAAGAGCACATCCATTTCTCAGTAGTGTTGCAAATCGACATGCACACCACCACTAACATGAACATACCAGCATTGTCGTGTCGCATCATGTCACGAGTTATCTCTGACACATTACTACTATGGCCACACTATTTTAATCAATGTAATGTAACGTGGAAGTCCAAGAAACTAACATGTAAATATGGAGATCCATGTAAAGTTGAAGAGTCGTGTAATTCAAACAGTCATGTGGGAAGTTGAATAGTCACAAGGGCCAATTTTACCCTTGGCTATAAATACCCCTCATTTTTACATGCAAAATACTTTTCACCTTGGCTCCTCCCACATAGCCTTGAGAGTCTGTAGTCTTTTCTTTAAGGAGAGAGCAGTGGCTGCAATGCCTCGCTATTGGGGTTAGCGATGTAATGGTGTACCGATGTGTCTTGGAACTTTCGCTCAAATAAAAAGCCTGATAATAGGCCAGAATGTTTTCACACATGTATTGTATTTGTTTGTAAGACTATTCTTTGAATGCTTGTAATGCATGTTTCTTTAACTTATATTAAGACAATTGAACTATTTAAGTTGTTTTAGTACATATGCTATTATAAATGTGTTGTATCAGTTGCTACCATTGTCTCGTCTGTGTGGGCTATCCCACTGGACACTCGATGGGTTCATTCTTGTAAACTTGTTATAACACCTGTCGCACTCATATCGAATCCTATGATGGGCCTTGTACATGTTATCTGTTCACCTTGTGTTTGTGACTGACGCACCTGTATGGACTACTCCACTGAAATCTGCACATGTCCTGTTAGGTTGTGTGTCTCTAGCAGAGTTTGGACTATTCCCTTTCAACCCGAGACTCACTTCCATGCTCTCCCTCTGTAGTGAAATAACTTTGACACCAGCAGCATTAAGTACTCACCAGGCATGCAAGCCTCGATGTTCGAAGACAAATAAAACCACTCGCATGTGTTAACAAGCAAGAGTGAAGGTATATCTTTAAGATAATGGAAACCGGGCCATCCTACCAGATGGGACTCCTATACCAAATGTTGTGAGGTCTAGTTGGGACTTCATACTGGGGAGATCCCCTGAATTTTGGCGGTTCCAACACCGTCAACATAGTCATAAAAAATAAAATAAAAACATGAGTCATTTAGCCAATGGTGTTACATCTCCCCTCCCCTAAAAGGGACACGATCCTCGGTGTTTTTAGATTCCATTCTTCTTTGGAATAACATAGGGGAATGGTCTCTCATATCCTTTCACATTTCCCAAGTGGTGTCTTTAGGCCTAAGGTGCTACCATTGCGCCTTGACATGAGAAATGATTTTATTTTGAAAAGTAGTTTCTCTCCAATCCAGAATCTGCACAGGTTCAACTTCAAATTCTCCTTCCACTTTGACCTATATCACACTACAATTAATTACATGATTAGAATCAAATACATATTTCTTTAGAAATGATACATGAAACACATTGCAAGTTTTAACATGAGCTGATAAAGATAATTGATAGGTTACTGGCCCAACTCTTGCCAATATTCTAAATGGACTGTAATACCAAGGAACCAATTAAGAGTAATGCCAAAGTTCCAGCGGGATTTTCTTTGGCCTCATTTTCAAGTAGACATTCTCCCCTACTTGAAACTCTTTAGGAGTCCTTTTTAGATCAGAGTAGCTCTTTTGTCTAACTTGTTCCTGTTTTAATTTTTTCCTCATTTTCTTTACCATGTGATCCATTTCCTATAATAGGTCTAGTCCTAATACCAATCTATCCTCTAACATGCTACAACTTAAGGGTACTTGACATTTTCTTCCATATAAAGCCTCAAAGGGTATCATTCTCAGTGAAGCCTCATATCCATTATTGTATGCATATTCTACCAAGCATAGGTAGTCCTCCTATTTTGCAGGTTGATTCATGACATATGTTCACAACATGTCCTCTAAGACTTCATTAACTCTTTTAGTCTACCCATCCATCGATGGGTGATATGTAGTCTTGAAATGTAACTGTGTGCCCAATCCTGTAAATAGTGACTTCCAGAAGTTTGAAGTAAACTTTGGATCTCCGTCTCATATAACTACCTTAGGTATACCATGCAATTTAAAAATTTCCATCATAAAAATATCAACCACCTATGCAACTTTATACATGGACCATATGTGAATGAAATGGGAAGCCTTGATTAACTTATGAACTACCACCATTAGAGTCATGTTTCTTTCGCATCTGGGGCATTCTACAAATGAAATCAAGGGAAATCACTTCCCATTTCCATTTTGATATGGGTAAGGGGTTTAGTAACCTTTCTGGGTGTTGATGTTTTATTTTTACTAGTTGACATTCTTGACATTTGGCCATGTATTTTGCAATCTCTTTCTTCATGTTGGGTCAAAAGAATTATTTGACTAAGGATGTAACCACTTTCTAGTATTTTGGATGCCCTTCAAAGTGTTTCTTAGGACATTCATTTAGAATTGTTTGTTTGCTTTGCTCATGATCAAGTACATACAATTTGTTTTATGAATTAACACCTAATCATTATTGATTCCATATTCAGTTCTTTTTTCTTGATTAATTCTAGTTTTCATATTTTTATATATGTGATTATATTTATGATATGATAGAAATCTCATGTATGTGTTTTAAACTCCATCTTAAGGCGTCTTCTACTTTATTCTCCTTCGCTTTTATGTGTTTAATAGCAAAATCGTACATGCTAAGGAAATCCATCCACTTGGCTTGTCTAGCATTCAAGTCGAGTTGGCCAAAACATATTTCAAACTTACATGTTCTGTAATCAAACTAAATTTTATTCTATTCAGATAATGCCTCCACATTTTGAGGGTGTGAATTATTGTTTCCAACTCAAAATCATAGACCGCATAATTATTTTCATGTTCTTTCAATTTTCATGACTCATATGCCACCACATGCCCTTCTTGCATAAGCACAATCCCTAAGCCTTTAATGAACGAATCAGTCCACACCTCAAAGTCCTTTTCTAGATTTTATATCTTAATTATTTGAGAAACTTTAAGTAGATGTTTCAACTTTTCAAATCTCTCTTGACACTACTGTGTCGATAAGAATTTTACTCCATTTTTCTGCAGAGAAGTTATAGGATGTTCCAATTTGGATAATCCCTCTATAAAGTTGCAATATTAGTTAGTTAACCCCATAAAAGATATTATATCAACCATGTCCTTTGGGACCCTCCTTTCAAGAATTGCCTTCACCTTTTCATGGTCCCTGTTTATCCCTTCTTTCAAAATCACATGGCCCAAATATTGTATCTACTCCTGAAAGAAATCACATTTACTGAACTTTGTGTATAGCCAGTTTTCCAAAAAAAATTGTAAGACTATATCTAGATGTTTTTTGTGCCCTCCATTGTATTTGAGTATATTATTATGTCATCAATAAAATCTAATACACATTTGTCTAAAAACTTCTTGAATATAGCATTCATTATGCACATCAAAGTGGTTGGTACGTTCGTGTGCCCAAATAGTAACACAATGAACTCATAGTGTCCATACTAGATTGTGAACTCTGTTTGGTATATCCTCCTCTATGATTGTTAAATAATGATACCCATATCTATGATCTATTTTGGAGAACACAATTGCCTCCTTAACATGCTCATAAATATCGTTGATATGGGGTAAAGGGTATTTATTTTTTAGTGTCGATTTATTCAATTGACGATAGTCTATACACAACTTAGACACTTCATCCTTGTTCTTAACAAAAAGGATCTGTGCACCCCATGGAGACACATTGGGCCTAATATACCCTTTTGACGTCGTTCAATAAGGCGCTTTGAATACTATGCAACCCTAGGCATCAACTCTATAGAAAATTATATATGCCTCTATAGGGACCACTAATAAATATTCAGCCAATTTTCGATGTCTCTTTGTCTTTCTTGCGACTATTATTTGTAGCTATAACAACAAAAGATAGATTTCATGAAATGTCGAACATTTTACAGTCATATTTTCAACATCTTTGTTATTTTCAAAAGTTTGATGGAAATCATCATTGAAATTCATCGGGTCGGTATATCGAAAACAATCATACACAATTCCTTTCATGAAAACCTACTTGTTTTCATGAAAACCTATTTGTGATATCAAAACAGGTGTCGAAAGATCAACGTAAACTTGACATAGTTGCAACCATTAGGTGTGCAAATGGTCATCGAAAGACTATTGAACCTACTAATACTGCAACGAGCATGTCATAGTTGTCATGTTTTGTGTGTGGGAAAGCCCATTGTCGGACCAATTACCACACTAATTCTACAAATTACGTCTCGAAAATATTGTCGTAGTTGTGACATTTAGGTCATGGGAAATCTCATCGTAAGACCCATGGTACAACGAATTTTACAAAGTGTGTTCTGATCACAGTGTCATAATAGCGAGATTAAAGTCGTGGGAAATGTCATCCGAAGAATGACAATGCCACCAATTTTATAAAGTACGTTGCAATGAATGTGTTATAAATGTGAAATTGTGGTTGTGGGAAACTGTCGCAAAACGCACTAATATTACAAACTAGTTGTGAAACAGATGCCATAGTTGTGACGGCCCGTGGGGAAGCTGATCGCAAGAATAGAAAATTCAACAATTTAACCAAATATGTTCTGATGATTATACCAATGTCACAATACGAATGGAGTGTGAGACTTAAAAAAATACAAATTCATTGGTTTTGAATGTCGCTTTCTCTTCAAAGGACTATCCTGTTGATTATTGATGCATATTTCCATTCAATCCTTAGGATCAGAAGGATTTATTTCCTCATTTTGTAATAGATGAGATTTCTTATTTTTCAGGTAAGATACGCTCAAAATCTGTAACAAGATCAAATATCAACTAATACAAGGACAATTTAAATACAACTATCAAAACAACTCACCTAAACATTGCAAAGATTCAGTACAATATCAAACATCTTAGAAATAGAAGAGTTGGAAACATTAAACGACTGCAAGGGTAGACTTGTCAATCTCATCTTGCTTGCATAAAGACTGCTAATTTTAATAATTTAATCCCAATTAAATAGAATTTTCCAAAACAAATTCAATTGAACTTGAATTTAAAGAAACAACTTTCTTTAAGTGAACTGAATACCGATCCAAGCATGTTGAAAAATAAAATGTCTATAAGCTCAATTAGCAAAGGTATAATACAATTTTGAATAGTCACATGTGCATGAAACAAACATCATCAATACAACATAAGAAATTATAAATTCAATCAAGGTTAGAGTAAATGGAAAACGACAGCCAAATAATCAATAGTCTGATAAAAAATTCAATGACACTTGCTCAAATATGCAAATGTACTGACATGACATTATGGCTGCATGCAAAGAAAATGCACAAAAATATTGAAAAATCATATGTGAAAACAACATTAGGGATTAATAAAGAAATGCAATGAATGAGCCATAGATATTTTCCAATGAATTGACACAAAATTCGAAAACATAAATTTTCATAAACTTCTTATGAAATCTTCAAGGGTATTCCAAATCACGGTAAAGAAAGTCAAAATATATCTCATGCACACTAATGCATTTTTCCACCCAGCTATGCATTACTACACCCATAACCAACCATTACAGCAAAAATGTGCTTGATACTTGTCAAAATTATGAAAGAACATTGTAGTGGATCATAATATGTCAAAAAAAATTGGAGCAACAGAAAAATAATGATAAAAAAAGATTTACAATTTTCCATGGTGATGAAATTTTTATGACCAAGAAAATGTCAAAAAATGATGAAAGAACTAGCCATAATTCCCTTGTCATATCGAATTTATTAGCTAGAGAAATCTCTACCCTTGCACATAATCAAAATAAAATGGAAATGACATTGCCCTTATTTATAATAATAAGGGCATTAAATAAAGCACATGATTGTATGTAAAAGAGAGAGTAAATGAAATGTGTTCATGCAGTGTGCATTGAAGTGATGTGAGTATAGCATGCACAAACCAGAACCATGGTCAATAAGAAATAAGAATGTTTAGACCATATCTTGAGTTAAGAAATAATTTAAAAATCTATGATTTACAATAAAGACAACAATATGATGTCAAATTAGCTTCAAATTATAGGTCAAAGCTAACCTATTCGAATGAAAGATTTAGAGATCATTATTTGCAACACATTTAAGTTACTTTGTGTGTTTTTCAACACTCAGATCCTGAATAGATGTCCATGAACATAGTACAAAAATGTGAAGACAAAAAGTTACATGCTCAAGTCTTAATATCCATACCATATCCATGCTACAAAAAGAACACCTTCAACTATTGGGAGCATTAAAACTTCTTGTTAGTGTCAAGAATTTTAAATAAAATCCATAACTTGGGAATTTTCAGTAGTGAATGCAATTTCATATTGAGTAAATAAAGAGAATGACTCATGTTTAAGAATGTATTTATGGTCTTCATGGCTCTTCATGGCTTGGTCAAAAAGCAAGAAAACATAATTTTTGTTTAGACTCTAGCATAATGCCAAGTCGGCCTCCTCATGTGAAGTCGGTTCAGTTTTGGAGGCACCCATTTGCTTGGGATGGTGATTATAAATTGTCATTCATTCACTCTTAAAACGGAACAAGTCGAAAGTTTACTTTTCTTTGTTCTAGCTCGAAGGAAGATGGAGAGGATTAATTTATAGAAGTCAAAATTTGAAGCCTACTATCTCTGTTGTAACGCAATCTTAAAGGTTGAAGTTGTGAAAGCTTATTTTGATGGTTATATCAAAGTCTATCATACTCTAGAAGTCTATAATGTGTATAAAATTTTAAGCAAATAAAGGTCTGTGATATCAAGTATAATATGGGTTTTGTATTTCACAAGTCTAAGACACATTCTGTATGATACGAGATCTAAATAACCCAAGTATGGTGATCCAGATTAGGTATGAATACTATGATAGAGTATTGTGATTATGAGACATATTATAGAGGACCTAGGTCATATCGTATAATGTAATGTGAACTACCTAAGACCTATTCTATGTGATAGAAATGCAAAGTTCTTTTGAGATACCAACAAGAATGCTTTCCTCCAACATGTAGGTTTTAACCCCATACAAAAATTACCTGCATACGAATTCTAAATCATAGAAAAATAAACAATGTGAGAGCATAACACATAAAAAAAACACATATGCACAGAGATTTTCCGCTGGATCCCAAAACCGGGACTACCATCTTGATTTTTCATTATATTCCTTTCAATGTTACAATACATATTTGTACATGTCGAAGCATCCAATACCATGGAACGAAAACCATCACGTCCAATACCATGGACCAAAAAACCATCGCATCCAATACCATGGACCGAAAACCATCGCGTCCAAAAAACATGTGCGAAAATCATGCACAAAACCGTAGGTTGGTCTACCCAACCTAACATAGTGTCTAAAACCATGGGGTTACGGGTATTCCTCAAACCCCCTGTTAACTATGTGGAAAGAATATAACACAACCCAAAAATCTCCCACTTGTTGTTTTCTTTCCACAGGGGGCCACAGGAGAGCTTAGTCATTTTTCCAGCCCTGAAACACCCATTGTTTCTCTACACCAAGAGAACTTCTCAGAGATCACAGATTTTGTCAATGCATCTGCCGTATTCTTCAAAGTGTCTACCTTTACCAGCAACACCTTTTTGTCTTCTATCATATCCCTCACAAAGTGATACTGAACATCAATGTGCTTTGTCTTTGAATGATAAGCAGGGTTCTTTGCCAAGAAAATTGCACTTTGGCTGTCACAGTCTATCCTTATAGCTCCCTGTACTAACCCCATACTTGAACACAATATATGCAACCAAACTGCTTCCTTTCTTGCATGAGTGGCTGCCATGTATTCTGCCTCTGTAGTTGATAGTGCTACTACAGATTATTTTTTACTCATCCAAATGACTACACCTCCAAATAGGTTAAAAATGTACCCACTTGTAGATCTTCTCTGATCCAGATCTCCAGCCCAGTCTGCATCAACAAAGCCATGAATATCCAACACTCTGTCCAATCCTGGTCTTCCTTGGTAGCACAAACCATAATCATTAGCGCCACGCAAATACCTGAAAACCCGCTTCACTATAGTCGAGTGCTCCTTCCCTGGTTTTGACATAAACCTACTCAATACTCCCACTACATGTGCAATGTCTAGTCTAGTACAAACCATTGCATACATCAAGCTACCGACTGCACTTGCATATGGAACACAGGACATTTCCTCTTCCTCTTCTTGTGTCTTGGGACACTGTTCAGCAGATAACCTCACGCCTATAGGAATAGGAACCTTAACTTGTTTACTAACCTGCATAGTAAACCTCTGCAGTATTGTCTCGACATACTTCCTCTGGTTTAACCAGAGCTTCCTCTTTGCCTGATCTCTTTTAATTTCCATGCCCAAAATATAGTTTGCAGCACCGAGATCTTTCATGTCGAATTTGGAGGACAATTGGGTCT
>APFE030036510.1:40939-100120 GCA_000404065.3 Pinus taeda
CAAAACCGAGACTACCAGCTTGATTTTTCATTATGTTCCTTTCAATGTTACAATACATATTTATACATGCCGAAGCATCCAATACCATAGACCGAAAAACCATCACGTCCAATACCATGGACCAAAAAACCATCGATCCAATACCATGGACCGAAAACCATCGCGTCCAAAAATCATGTGCAAAAATCATGCACAAAACCATAGGTGGGTCCGCCCAACCTAACATAGGGTCCAAAACTAAATTTTTTCGGGGCGCTGCCCCGGACCCCATAAAGTGGGGTTACGGGTACCCCTCAAACCCCCTGTTAACTATGTGGAAAGAATATAACACAACCCAACACAACATTCGTTTGCAAGACTAGTCTATGACAAGTTTTGTAAAAGAATTCAAAAAGTCATTATATGACAAGTCTTATGGTGTATCACTTGAAAATATATAAGTCTCCTGTAAATAGTATGAGGTTTTGTTGATCAAGAATCTAGAACACTAGTGCATTGAGAGGAAGATGAAAGACAAGGTCTTGATTATTAGAATATGTGATCTAGCTAGGAGTTGACCTAAAAGGATATAGGGTTTGTACCTTAGGATTTGTTACTTCCATAAAAGAAACCCTGACCTATGCATGACATTATGAATGAGGGTATCTTTTAATATTGTAATATGAAGTAGAAAAAGTGGATGAATGGAATCCATGGATCACGAAGGGGTTTATGTTCGAGACACAAGTATTTTGTGTATTTCCTCCTTTATTGATGGTTTCAGTTAGTTTATTTTCTATGTTCTCTTTTTTTCTTTCATGTTAAAGGGAATTGCTAGGATTACGTAGGGTTTCATAGCAAAATGATGACATGAAAGTGTCAATCCATCATGTTACAATAAACTGATTGATTATTCTAGATATTATTTCATGGCTATGAATATCTATTTCTTCTTGAGAATTGGCTATGGTAAACAAGAATAAGAATTTTAAGGCATGACAGGAAGATATGACAAGTTTGAATCCATAAAAATATTGATGTATAAGTTGTGCTGGACTTGACCATAATCAAGACAATATGAAGATTATTGAGAAAGGTCTGAGAACCTAGTTCCATTGGAATGTAGTAAAACATTGTGAAACCCTTTAAAAGTATAATTAAGGAAACAGTCATTGTTGTTGAAATAATCCCTAATTATTTGGAATTACAGATGGTGAAAAATGATCATGTAGCTCAAGGTTAAGAGGGAGCTGAATTTTCTTGAAAAGTTAGGTATTTACTATCTTCGATTACTATTGGTATTGATAGTCTCTTGGATAATGTGCCTAATTTCCTAAGATTATTTAAAGCACATCTATAGGTTGATTACTGAGTCTAGGGTCTTGTCATTTAGGCTCCTACTAATTTAGAACCTGAGTGAGTCAAGAGGAACTTGAAGGAAAATATATTCACTATTTGTGTATGTTAATTTGTGAACTCTAGCCAAGGAGTGAATTAGAAGGATCTATGTTTTGTACCCTAGGATTGATTTCCTTTTCTATAAAGCAATCAAAACCCTAACCCATGTATCATGATGTGAATGGGGTTGTCTTACAATATTGCAGGATGAAGCTGATAAAGTGGATGGATGTACTCCATGAATTAAGAAGGGGTTGGTTATCTATAAAAGATAAACATTTTGTGTATTTCCTCTCTAATTGATGGTTTTTATTAGTTTCTTCTCTATGTGCTATTTGTCTCTTTCATTTTAGTGGGATTGCAAGGCCTACCTGATGCTTGGTAACAAAAGGGTGACATGGAAGAGTGCTACATATCCAGAGGAATTGCCATTCTTATAGAAGACCTGTATATTGGAGGAATTGATACTTCAAAGTCTTATAGAAGACCATTTTGGTTTTTATGTTTGTTAAAAACCCGTATACACATACAATGAATTCATATCACAGATTGAAAGAGATGTAGATACAAGGACTTACCTCCAATATACAATTGTTAAAATCCCCCTCATAGGTGTTAGCCTCTAAAAAAATTAAAAATTAGTGTAATTTTTGCAAGAAATAACCACCATCTATAGTAGAAGCATAAAAGAAACATGATATTGAACAAATTTAGTTGAGCGAATTCCACATCTATCAGAGCATTCAAAGCTTTGCTCACAAGTATAGCTATCAAAGGATAGTAGTAAAAAAGGTCTATGAATAACTATAAGAAATTTTCATTTCCATACTTAGAAAATCAGAACATTATTATCACAATGAAAGAATTGACAACACAAATAATTTGCAGGAAAAATTCTAATCTCTTTCTCTTGGGACACCAAGCACTCTAATAAATGACAAATAACTCACAACTGACTAGAAAATAACTGACAACAAAGGAGGATAAGAAATGAAATGCAAAAGGTAGGGTGCACACTTGAAAAGGAATAGCCACTCAAGAGGAGAAATTTTTACAATTTCTTTCTAGCCATTTTACATTTTTGGATGATAACTCTATGGAATAGGAAGACCTGCAATGCACATAAGATGCGTTAAAGGTAGATAAAGAATATGAAAAATAATAAAATAAATTAAGAAACCTTTTTATGAATAAATTAAAATTAGATAAGACTGATGCGCATGAATACCTGAATGAGCTCCTCTTCGATTCAAGAATAAATTATTGGAGTATTCTAAGCTTAGAGCAATCATTCCATGATTTGACGAAGCAACAATGAAGTACACATTGATTTGGTTTTTCGTCTGTTGAAACGAGGGAGGTTTTCTCTAAGGATATCCAAATCCTAAATTATTCTCTACTGAACAATGCCAGCAATGTGAAGGTGGAGGCTCTTATGGCCTCTCCCTTCACCCCCTCACATCACTCTCCATTCCCTAGTACTCAATCTATCTACTTTAAAAAATGTTGATACGAAGACATTGAGATTCATGCATACACACTAGAAAAACGGAAGACTGATAAAGAAACATATGTGGTTTTGTACATAAATACACATATAGAAATCATTCATTAACATGTAAAATCCATTCCTCCATTCCTTAATCATAGACACAAAATTCTTCATCTCAATAAATTTTATTATCAAAAATATTTTTTCATAATATGGTACATGATGTTTCTAATTATATAACTAGTACAATCATTTCTTTTTCTTTTTATTTATTTTTGACAAGATGGTCATGTACTGGGGACCTCATTGAGGTTGCTAATAAGGGTGGATCATTATCTATAACAAGAAAGATATTTTAAATTGATATTTTTTGTTATTATTATTACAAGTATTTTATTAATAAAAAGAGCATTATATTTTTCTTTACGTCGTGTACTAGACAACACTATTGGAATGGCTTCCCTATTCTCCTCTTCTGGTAGAGGATCCTTATTATGAAATTCTCTGCCATTGAAATCTAGCTTGTGGTGGTCGTATGCTATGGTATGCTACCTACCAAAAAAGACTATATAAGAAAGAAAATATTTTTTTGAATGGATAATGTGTAAGGTGAAAAACAAAATTTCATAATTGAGCTTATGGAATAAATAAAAATTCTTTAAAATATGGTTATTACCTGATATCTTTTAAGATGTTGGTTGAAGATGTTGATCCTATCTTTAGTATTTAAACTTTTATCTCTTATGTGAATCAAACGGACAACTTCTTTGTTTGTTGTAACCACAAACTTTTTTATGGTTACGATTGGGTTCAGATAAATGAACAACTCATCATCATCAAATTGATTAGGATCACTGAGGTCATGTCCTCGAGACTACATATTTGAACAAAAGAAAATTTATTTCGATTATCTAAAAACTGATCATTCTCACATTAATATATTTCAATTATTTAAATAAACAATCTCACATTAAGCTATTTAAATTATTCAAACAAACAATCTCTTACCTTCTTTTGAACATTTACCAATAGTTATGAAATATATCTTCAGCGAATGGAAACATTTTATTTTCATGTCATAAACATTCCTAGAAGTAGTGAAATAAAGAAAATATTTTTTTTCCTGTCATAAAAGTTCTTGGAAGTAGTGAAATAAATATATTACAATAACCTACCTCGCATATGGTATGGATATCAAGGAAATAATTAAATAAGAGATAGGGATGAAGTGTTGTTGATTATTGTCAAATAAATTCTACCTAACAATGGCCATTAAACCTCAATTTATATAACTTTGATCTTCCTAAAGGAGGCACCAATCCTATGCAATGTGTCTTCCTTGACTTATGATAAAGTGAAGTGAAGGAAAGGCCATGGATTCAATTCATGTACCCACTAAAATGTTGTGTGTAGTGAAGTGATCTCAAATATGCCCAATTGAACTATTTCACGTATCTTGGTTGAAGTGAAGTGAAGTGAAGAGAGATGATTTCAAGCTATATCCACACATTTTCCTCAAGTTCGTCATGTGTTCTTTTTAGTGGAGTGGAGTAAGATGAAGTGTAAGACAAAGAAAAAGACATAAACTATTAGTTTAAATCACTCATGCAGCTTAGCTGAAGTCAAGTCAACAAGAATTATGCACTCTCTCCACTCAATTAAGGATGACTAACTAGAGCCCAACAAAATGGTTAACATAAACCTTACTAATTAAATCAAACACATTAATACATAAAGTTGAATGAAAAATCTATAACCACTGTATTTCACCTACAATTATATGCCAACTATTATTTGAATTATAATCCAATTGTTATTTTGGGCCAAACTTAATACAAAAGAGAGAAACGAACACTTTTCAAAATAAACCAATATGCAATATTTTCTTCATTATGATATTTTTTTCAGAGAGAAAAAATCATAATATTCTTATATTGAGCCAATATAAAAAGGAACATATGATTCAACATATAATCTAGAATCATCGTGATATACATAAGGCGGCGAGTAATACACAGCAGCAGATCAACAACTATGAAAATAGCAAAATCCTAAATCATATAATGCTGTCAATCTACATTATGATATTTATTTACTTCAGTAAATAAAAAGAGATAAAACACTTTTCTTAAAATTCCTCGCCGAATAAAAAAATTTCGAAATGAAATAAATTTCACTATTAAAAATTCATAATTATGATCACTTTTTAAACTATTTAGGCTCTGAAATTTATTTAAATATTTTGGTATCCATTTCTTTTTCAAGTTCCCCATATTTATTTTTAACACTATACATGTCTAAATGAAAAGATTATGAAAATATTATTTAGTTTTACTGCAACATTTTTTCTCGCTCTATCCCTTTTATGGTTCTTTATTAATTATTAAAATTAATGATTATAATATTTTCTTTACTAGAAAATTAATTAGAATCAAAACAGGGAAAAAAGTTACTTTAGATTTTTTATTCCGGTATATTTCAATTTTATTGTGTAATTCAAAGTAATTCATCATACAATTAAAAAAATATGTAAATTTAAACTAATTACCTTTGAAAATTACTAAAACCATTGTTATGCTCTAATAAATTGCCTTCCATTTATTTTATCGTCATTTTTCAATTTTATTGTGTAATTCAAAGTAATTCATCATCGAATTAAAAATATATGTAAATTTAAACTAATTACCCTTGAAAATTACTAAAACCATTGTTATGCTCTAATAAATTGCCTTGCATTTATTTTATCGTCATTATTCATATTTTTGTATTGATTTAATTAAGCATACTATATTTTCTTGTTTTCTTCCCGTATATGTATTCATTTTATGGTTAAAACGGGTTGCACTTAATATCATGAATCAATTAATCACAATTGCTTTGTATAATGTAGGGATTAATGTTTAAGAATTTAATGAAAATTTTATTAATAAATTAGGATTTACCCAAATAATTGTGCATATTTTAACTTAAATAAAGAGAATGTTTTATTCATTAAGTATGAATTAGTTAATGTTTTAGAAAAATAAGCTTTTACCTATTACCAATTTAAGAGTGTTTTTGGTATTATAATTATGTAATAAATGTTACAAGGCAGTATAGTCATTATCATTGCTCTAATAAATTGCCTTCCATTTATTTTATTGTCATTATTCAAATTTTTATATTGATTTAATTAAGAATACTATATTTTCTTGTTTTCTTCCCGTATATGTCTTCATTTTATGGTTAAAACGGGTTGCACTTAATATCATGAATCAATTAATCACAATTGCTTTGTATAATGTAGGGATTAATGTTTAAGAGTTTAATGAAAATTTTATTAATAAATTAGGATTTACCCAAATAATTGTGCATATTTTAACTTAAATAAAGAGATGATATTTTATTCATTAAATATGAATTGGTTATTAGAAAAATAAGTTTTTACCTATTACCAATTTAAGAGTGTTTTTGGTATTATAATTATGTAATAAATGTTACAAGGCAGTGTAATCATTATCTTTGAAATAAAAATTATGTTGTTATAAAATTTGTATATATAAATGCGTAATAGGATATATAAAATATATCATAAAATATTTAAATAATATAAATAATATGAAAATATTAGTATATATTTTCATATTTGTAAGTTAATAGAAAAATATGATTTTATGAAATTGTTATATAAAGCATAATTGTATTTTTAGATTTTTCATAAAAACAAAATTTTATAATTCAATTACAAAGTAGTAAATTTGGTACGACATATTACTAAATGGATGTCTCATTCTTATAGATCTAAATTACAAATTGTTTATTACAATGCACAATAACATAGTGTTAGTCAATTTGGCACAAAACTTAACATGATGCTAGAGTATCCTCTGTACTAACAATCTGAAAATTGTGAAGTATTTTTCTTGTGATTATTTTTTCCTAAGGATTCAACAATTGATCATCTCGCAACTTGATGTTTTGAAAAACATATGAGGAAACAATATGCTTCTTTGGTTTTTCTAAAAATTATCATACAAGGCCTAATAACTTTGAAAAAATAATGGAGCAAGTAAGAATTCAAGTACAATAGAGAAGACCTACTTACAAATTATATGAAAAGTTCATGGTAATATTGAGGATTTCAATAAGTGATAAAATTAGAATGACCAATAGAGTTAAGAAGAGCTAATTACAAATTATATGAAAAGTTCATTGTAAAATTGAGGGTTTCAATAAATGATAAAATTAGGACTAGTCAAAATCAAGAGTAAAATATAAATGAAATAAGAACGTATCCTTTATTTGACTCATATATAAATTATTTAGAAAATTGAATCATAAATATTAAAGGAAGATGTGGTGTTATTAACAAACCATAAAAATTAGTTGTGATAAAAATATAATCATTTTATATAATAGTGACATTTTCTTCTTACTTAATATGATTGTTATTATTAAAACTCTTATATACATAAATAGATAACCATGATCATGAATTATCTCTATTTTATACATAACAAATGAAAATAATAGTAACAATTTTATATAGTTGTTGTTTGAGCTATATAGCTAGTTAAAGAATCTTAGAATAACATTATCTATTCCATAAATAGTAAATGAAAAAACGGTAATAATAACAATTTTATATAGTTGTGGATGGATTATAATTAGTTAGAGAATTATAGAAAAACGTTGAAAAGATTAACAAAATTATGTTTAGTAAAATAATTATGTATTAAAATACAAATTGGGTAGAGAAACATTAATTTATTATATATATTATCAATTTATATTATATAATTATAAAATATAATAAATACAATTTTTTTACAATACAAAAAATTAAAACAAAAGTGATGTGTCTCATATAACAAGTTAGAAATCTTATATAAAAATCTCAACTAATAAAATATAAACTTTACAAAGCAAAAGAATTGAAAAAGATCATAGTATTCATGAAAAAATAAAATGAAAATACTAAATGCAAATATAAACATTTTTTTGTTGTAAATATAAACATTTCTTTGTTCTCAATCTCATATAAATTTATTCTATATATTTATATAACAAGTAATGTTTGTCCTACTTCTAAACTTATTTGTGAAAATAGAATGATTGGATATTGATAGAAATGTTTTCACGTAAATTAGAGATGGATTAAAATGTCTATGAGTCTTTGCACCTAAAGTAGTATGATCTATCCCGGATGCGGGTGATAGATAGCCATTTATGGGAGAGGACGGCGGCATTCAATGCCAAGTGGCCGTCGCCTCAAGCCACCTGGGTCGAAGGCTCCCGAAGCCGTCCGGCCAGCCTTAATTGCAGCTCCTCCATCGCAGATGACGGGTTGATAGGCAGAGGGTCTGGTTCGATGTTCAGAGAGGTTCATTTTGCAGTGGAGGGAAGCTCTGGTTCTCTGCAACCAGGCTTTATCTTGGGCGAGTTCGTCAATTTCTGTCGTGGTCTGGTCGTTCTGTGGGACAATGTGAGCCAGAGACTTACGATCACAGTGTCCCTGACTGCTCCGGCTCCCAGCTTAGATTGTAGGGTCTGGCTGGCTTGTTTTGCCTGGTTCGTTGGTTGGGCCTGGTTCGTTTTCCGTCCCGGCACAATCCCTTTGCTGGCCCGAATTCGGATCTGGTTGAATTTCAGTGCTAGTTCTATTTCGCGACGACCCCAGTGCAATTCTGTCGCAGCAGTGTATGCAATATGCCGAGAGAACGACAGAGGGGCGCTTGTAGAAGGGGTGGTTCGAGAGGCAGAACCAGATCTTTGGCCTCTGAACCTCTTTCTTCGGAATCCTCAGAAGGTAATCGCCCGCCACGGTCCACAGAGCGCAGAAGAGGGCGCGGCAGAGGGCGGTCTTTGGCATGCCCATTCGGAGGGCATTCATCCTCTCGGTTCAGACACACCTGCATTCTAGACAATGTCGTCTACTTCGTCTCGGTGCGCATTGAAAAATGCGAGCACCATGGATGGCCGGACGTCCCAGAAGCTCCTCGTCCACCATCGCCTGCTCGGGGGCAGCAATCTCAGCCTATGGAGGCCGAGGGTGAAATGGCGAGGGACAACGCTGGCCCAAGCGGTGGAGGCACTGCATCTCATTCTGACTCCAGCGCTTCAGAATTCCCTGGCTGCCCGGTGGTGGAGGAACCAGATGGCAAATTCATCCCGCCTTCAGTGGAGACGACACCCAGCCCTTACACCTAAGCCTGTCGCATGGACGTTCGGGGGCATGGCAGCGGGTCGATGGCGTGAGTTAGTTCTGTCAATGTCCTATTATGTTTTTGAGTCTGTCATGTTTAATTCTGTCCTGGCTTCGAGCCTTAGAGTCTGTAATGGTTATGTCGAATGGAGTCTGTAATGGTTCTGTCTGGTTTGTTATTTCAGTGAAGTTATGCATATGAACAGAGTCTGTAAACTCCTCCTCTGCGACAGCAGGGAGAGGATGGGTCAACTTTTGAATTTTTGAACACTGTTATAGCTCTTGTCCGGGGTTAGCGTATAGCTCGTCGAGCACAGTCTCAGTTACAATGTCTTCTTGTCCAGATTGCCGACCCATGGCGGCAAATGTAACCCTCTGTACTCTTTTTGTATTATAATAGAATTAGTCCAATTTACACAAAAAAAAAAAGTAGTATAATCTAAACACAACTTTTTATCCTCATTTTTCCTGCACTCTCCTTTATAGTCTCATCAATGAAATTATTTTTCATTCTCTAAATGCCATGTTTAAAAAAAGACAAACAACCAAATAAATATTTATTAATGTGAGAACTTGTTTTGAATAGACTTCTAGTTAGTCAAACTGATATCAAATTTGGTTTAAGCTAATTAAAAATTTCAAATATTGATTAACTAATATGATATGAGATTTTGTGTTTTCCTAATAATTTATAGTAAATATCAATCCAAATACAAATTAATATAGTACTAACAAATTTTCATGGTACAAACAAATATATAATAAAATAAATTAAAAATAACTAACATAAGAAATTTGAAAAATATTATTTTATATGTTCAAAAATATATTCATTAATAAAAAATTAAATAGATTAATAAAAAGATGATAAAGAAAATAATTTTTAAGATAAGGAAAGTTAGACAATTTTTTTAATAATCAATTAATAAATAGAAAATAATTATAAAACAAAAAAATATAGTTAATTTTTTTTTTTTTTTATATATAGTCAAAACCAAATCTTTTTAAAGTCTTACCTTGGAGGCAGTGATAACACTTCAAATAATGTTATTAGTGACATTTACATTATTATTAGTGACATTTTCTAATATAAAAGAAATCGAGAATCTTAAACATTATAACATAATTCACGCTAAATCCCACTAAGATATTGAAATCATGGAACAATATGGCTTCACACTAATTTGGGAGGAAATTTAAGATTTTCATTCTGTGAAATTTAAAGCTATCAATGCCAACAAGTTATCTTACTAGCAATTGTCCCAAAAAGTATAAAGAGAGGCCGATAGGATTATTAAATTGGAATTGTTGAAATTTTCTAAAAGAGTTAATTGGTTTGTGGAAACCTTGTTTTTTTGGACTAGATCATTGTGGAATTACTTTTCTTTAGATGTTTTGTTTGTATCTATATTACAAGGAACACATTGAATGCCTTATTTCATTTCTGCTATCCTTACTAATATTCTTTCCGTGCTTTTCTTACCGTGCTTTTAAAAATACATTGATGTGAATACCTATAATGTGGATAGTTGAAGTTACAAAAAAAATACATTGATGTGGATACCTGTAATGTGGATGCATACACATGGCAAATTGAATCTTAACTCAATTGAAAATTTCATTATTTTATTATTATTAAGTAATGAGCTATTATGTCCTTTGAGCAAATACATCCCACTGTAACCAATGGTCTTTTTATGAAAATTTAGTATAATTGGCCTTTTCAAATACTCGAAATATGATTTGATTGAATATTTATTTGTACACCTATCTATAATATGGTTATTGAAAAGCAAATAATGTGAAAAGATTTTCGAAAATAGGTTATTGAAAAGCAAATAATGTGAAAAGATTTTCGAAAATCTTGGTGCCACCTCCTTTTTTTGTAAGCTTTGTGCCTTGTTGACTTACAACTATTATTGTTGCAACTCTGGTAGCTAAATTACACTTGTATTTCAAATTGAATGACCTTTTCAAAAACTTATATAATATTCCAACCGCATCAGCATCACATGCAACTATTATTATTGCAACTCTGGTAGCTAAATTACACATGCCTTTCAAATTGAATGACCTTTTCAAAAACTTATATAATATTCCAACCGCATCAGCATTACGTATAGGAAAATGGATTTTAAAGGAAAATTTGGATGTTAAAATCCAAGTCACAAGAACTTACTGCAATTTGCAGGTGCTTGTATTGCAATATCCGTCTATTTATTTGTGTTGGATGTGCAGTGAAAACAATTTCAATCTCCTGTGACATACAAGCTACCAGAATTAGCAGACAATTTAGAAGGAAATGCAACAAATTTAGTTAATTTTAAGTTGTAACTAAAACTTGCTCACAAACGGCATTGTACATGAAAAAATATTTATTAACAGTTTTTCAAAGATTCCTCTTGATTTGAACCAGTAAAATTTTCTCTTCTTTCACCTCCTAATTTCCTAATAATAGCTCACCTTTATGAAATCATTCTTCCAAACATAACGCTTCATTACTAGTGACTTGCATTAACATTCTATGCATCACTATTTAACCATTTCCCTAGTATATATTATCTACTTGCTTGAAATTGATCTCTGGTAAATTGGAAAAATATTTCAAGAACAAATATGCCTTTATGTTACCATTAATAACAAGTAATGCTTGTATGTTACAGAAATTGTAGAAGAAGAAAAAGCTAGAAAATAAAGCAAAAGGAGACTTGCAGATATATAGAACCAGTATTCACGAATCACAAAATTAAATGGGCAGTAAGGAAGGGAAAGCAAACCTGACAAAGACATTGTTGCCAATAAGGGTGGACATCAAATCCTGAACAATCATGTCTCTTTAGAACACCCATTAATGCCTCTACTGCACCAATGTTCTGTTTCACTCTCCACCATCCCTGCCAAGTTGTCAGCAATGTTTATGTTTCCATTGCCAACTTCGATTTTACGACAATTGTCTCCATTTCTCCTTTATTTAGATGCTCTCCTTTCTTCTGTGCATATTATGATAAAATCACTTTTATATCTACCTTTATATGCAAGTTGCAACATTCTTAGTGATGGGATTTGGATATATTGGAACATTTGTACCAACATCCTAGGAGGCTAGGACTACATAAAACACAGGTGTCAGCCTACTCTGTTTCTCTCTATAGATAGTATAGATTATATGTTCTCATTCTTTTTAGGAGGATAAGTACATGGTATAGTCCCCAAAGGGACAATGCTTCTCATGCATACCTGTTAGCCTATGTGAGAAGTTAATTTTAGTGTTATGTATGTTACCAATAAAATCGGATTCAGGTGGTTTCTCTGATAAGAGTGTATTGGGTGTTTCAAATGGTCATTCAAGGACAATTAATCTCAGATGCAGCTGTATTTGAGGCAAAAGTCAAAGATGGTATAGTCTTAAGTAGATATAAGTTAAGATTTGTTTAACTTTGAAGACAAGATGAGATGC
Organism: Pinus taeda; assembly: GCA_000404065.3. Lineage (NCBI taxonomy): Eukaryota > Viridiplantae > Streptophyta > Pinopsida > Pinales > Pinaceae > Pinus > Pinus taeda. The sequence goes on from APFE030036510.1 coordinate 53,450, forward strand.
ATTTTATGGAACTGCATTACCAGAAAAAACAGAGACATTCATTTATTGAAATTATTTTGTTGTATTCTTCGCAAGAGAGTGAAGGATATCATGCAGAGGACGCAACTCAAAGGAGACACTTGTCATCAAGTTTCCCTTTACATTCTTAGTTTCAGAGGTAAAATAACACATAGTGAAAGACTGCAGCAACATGCACCATTTAGGGGAACAAAGCCAGGTGCAGCAGGGCATGCACCGGGAAGCATGAAACAATTGGTGTGTAAAGTGGAATAGATTCAGGTGGGCAACAAGTAAACACAACAAAAATATTGTAATTTGTAATTTGGGGAATGTGCAAAAAGAATCCAATACTGTTAGTTGCAAATGCACATAACAAGATGTATTGGTTTAAAGTGTAGCATGACAGTGTCACAATAGGTTTACACAACATGACAATCAAAGTGATAAAATACAATAACATTAACACTTGAAAATGCAAATATTTTGTAAAATGAGGAGCGGGTTTGAATCAGACTAGCCTGCCTCGCAAAGCTGCCAAATATGGAGGATTTCCAACTCTTCAAAGCAGGAGCATGAAGAAACAGATTCAAGCCAAGCCAACTGAATTTTGCTCGGTGACAATTAGAATTTGCTCTGTGAAGAGGGCCGCTCACATTGCAGGTTGTGCAGGTCAAATAGAGACAAAAATTGGAACCCAGGGATAACACACTGCATAAATAAGAGTGTTAATGTAATTTTACCTGACACGACAACAATTTTTTTTTAACGACATCATCGAACAAATAATTTTTGGTCCTGAACCAAATAAATCTAGAGGTGTATTAAGTCTTACAAAAACCCCGAGCTAGTGCACAGAGGATTTTCGCTGGTGCATTATAACCATTAAAACTCACGAAGATAAATCTAGTACAACGCCTTACTTTCATTATTACTGTAACTAATTCATTGTGCTTGGAGTGCTCTGCTGCCATTTGAGGACTGGAATACATAGATACGCATAGATGGATCTCTCGTAATAATTTTTTTTACCTGGTATTCTGTAAACCCTAAATCTCTCAGGAGCTGAACTGCTTGTCGGGCAGTATGACTGGGCCTTGTACGACCAAAGGATGGCCTTGTTTTAATGACTTTTGAGAGCTCAGACTGGCAAAGCCCACATTTGTTTAGTAATAAATATGGCATGGGGCATGTACTCTCCGCTTTTGGGTAGCCTGTGGTCCGGCCATTACCACTAGCAGTACATGTAGATAGCAGGGATAGTTTAAACAAAACAATCCATGGAAATGGTGGGGACGGTGTTGCAGCAGCGGTTGCAGCCAGGTGATGAAGAGGAGAGCTGACGGATGAAGCAAAGCCGAATCACATACGTGTTTTATAAATTGGGTGGCCAGTGTCAAACATAGAACAAAAGTGTAGACGATTAACTCATTCCAAAGAAGGCCTATCCGCCAATGCCATTACTACTGGAACTTAAGAGCTGCAGAAGAGAACGGCACGAATTTAGCCACAGAAACACCTTCATGAATATCCATGAATATATGACGCCGCTTGCTTGCAGAACTGTATGGTTATGCCCGCTCTATTCCGACGCCACATGTCAACATGAGATTGCAGAACTCCCGGTTGTGTCGGTCTATTCCGATGCCACCTGTCAGCATGAAAAAGAAAGAGACGAAGAAAGTCCATTTCAAAGGAAGGCCTATCGACCTAATTATTGATAGAAAAATATTAGAGATCCAAAACAGGGATATTTTTTGTGGAAATAGAACGATATAGTAAATACAAAAGGTAGATTAACACTATGTAAAAAGTTCCATATCTTTACTCCAGTGTTCTAACAAGTGTATTTTATGCATTCAATGTGTTTGAGAATCAATGAAATGTATTGCAAACATTTTTTAGATGAACCCAGACTACATAGTGGAAAATGAGCGGAAAATGAGCTTTGACCATTTAAAATTGCAGTGCTCAATAACTTGTTTTCTTTTAAGTTTTATCAATGACTCATGTTGATTTGTGTTTTCTTTTTGACCACTTAGGAAATATATTTAGTGACATTGAACAAGCAATTTAGGGATATATTTAATGAAATTGAACTAAAAACGATGTTTGGCTTGAAAGTTTTAATAAGAAATCTCTTCTCTAGGCCTCTACTTCTTATTAGTGCATTTTTTTAATAAATCTCTTTTCCGATTCCATTTCTTACCCATAGATCAAAATACCAAAATCGTATTTTTGATTGCAAGTTCATTAATAACAAGGGAGCCACTGCCGTGGCAGTAGTCCCTGCCGGGTAGCAACAAGTGGCCTTCATGTTGGTGAGACATCGCATGAGGCGGACGTGTGCCGCGAGTTCTATTGGAAAGCAGTGTGTGCATCTAACCGAGCGAGCGGTGGTTCAGTTGTCCCATAGCATTAATCCAGCTATCCAGGTTGAATCGAGTGCCCAAGTTTGATCAGCAGAATGAATGAATTCCCCCATCTCTTAACAACAGCCTAAAGCAAGCCCTTAAAGAGGATTTGAAAAGATCAAGAAATTAGTAGGTTTCCCAAATTTAGGCAATACCTGCAAGGCTACTCCATTTCGAAGATTTTTGCTTTTGGGCTTCTATTTTTCTATAGTTCTGCAAGCCTATGAAAGTCATTTTTACCACCAAATAAAGAAAATAATATTTGATCCTAGATTTTGAAAATATTTCATAATTTGAAAATATTTTAAATTTGATCGACAAGATCGAACATAAAAATGCTTCACCTTCTAGAGACATTGCAAATCCTTCGTGGTTGCGTATAATCAATTTGTGAAGATCATCTCCCGCCCAAACTGAGTAGATGAGTAAACTGGTAAGTATAGCTATACCGCACCCTAAAACTACCGTCTCCAACCGTACAAGTGCATATCCAAATAAGTCTTCCTCGCGATATCCGGAGATGGAAATGACACTGAAGGTGAGAACGAAGATCATGAATCCATACTCATATCTCGCAAAGAAGGGGGAAAGCCGTGTAAATGTCGCCAATCCACCTATAATCATATGGACAATCACAAACATTAATTAATTATATGATTTATAATAAATAGATTGTGTTTTTGAAACTTTGATATCAATATTTTTAATTGATTTCAAATTACTAAAATCTTCGTATGTGATTTAGCTCTTCCATCTTACATGTTTATGCATGAAATACTTTTACTCACAAAAGAGAAACACCACAGCAGCAAGTATAATTGGTTGGAACGTCTTTCCAACTTGACGTGCAACGAGGTTTACCAGCACAAACAACGCTCCTCCCACAAACGTTGCGAACATTCTGTTTAATACTTTGCCCAAGATTCCTCCCGCCACAATAAAAAAATATCAAGAGTATTGCACACTATATCATACTAATATTGCTTATAGTATGAAATTTGTTACCTACATTTTATCAAAATATTCAAAAGTTATAATTGAGTTTATATATATACACAGTTTTTATTTTTTTTGCGGGGCCATAATTTTGTGTTAAAAATTTTATATTATTTTATAAATAGATATAAATTCAGCATCATGAATATTTAAAATATGTAACTTCATAATTATAACTTCCTTTTTAAATTTCTTCTAAATTTTTTATCAAAATCTTACCATCAGAGTAACCTAATTAAAGTAGTCTCATATATACAAATAAAAATAATTAGGAGTAATTACCTGCAGTGAATTCGAAGATCATAGCCACTGTCATGATGGCCCAGACAATCAGATCTTAAAAGGAATCGAACAATATACCATTGAAATAGAAGATTGAAACCAAGACAAGTGCGATTAGCATGAAAAACTCTCCTTGGATCCTCCGCTCCATGTTGCCAGACCGCCCTACGGAGATAAATAACGTACGATTTCAGCCCACCGAATAATTGTAGGATCTTCTCAAACACTCGCTTATGAAATCTTCTGCGAGTTGCAGGTTCGAGGTCGAAGGAGGCTTCTGGAATGCTAATCTCCCATTCGAGAATGCTGATCTCCCATTCGATATTGGATACATCGACCTCCGATCTGCCCATACCTACAATTGATTTGTGAACATTTTACTTTTTCAGTTGGAAACACAAATCGGAAACTAATTCAACTGTATAATATAATGATAATAAAAATGATAGAACATAAGATTTTTATTGGAAATTAATTTAATTCATCATGAAATTTCATGATATACATAATATATATAAATACAATAGATAAATAGTTGATTCAATTTCCCAAAATTTTTAAACTCTAATAACTACTCACTATAATACACACTAATATTTCAATTTCCAAATTTCTTGCACTCTAACAACTACTCTGTATGATACACACTAACCCAGACTAGGTTTCTAACTACTCTGTGTGGTTCATGAATTATATAGTCTTTTCCATAAATTTCTTGCTACTTCGTCCCGAAGTGTGCATGCACCTAATCCAGTATTTGTCGAAATCAGATTGTGGGGAACATAGATTTTACCTTCCGACGCTTACATATTTGTTGATTTATGACTATTTACAACTCACAGGGTTCTTTATATTAAATAAATTGAATATGGGTTAAAAATTAATAAGGGTTCTTTATATTAAATAAATAAGGGTTATCCACGACAATTGAATATGTGTTCAAAATTGAGTGTGGGTTCTTTATATTAAATATGGGTTAAAAATTGAATATGGGATCTCTATATTAAACAAGCTATCATGGTCAATGCGTTGGGGCAAGCAGTCCAATACTCTAGGCACAAGAAGTACATGCCCATTTTCAATTGGACTCACTTGCAGTATAACAAAGAATAACATTAGAAGTGCATCAAAGTATAGTCAAAAACCTCAAACACTGCATCAAAAGGTGCTGCCATCATCGTTATTTCTGCTTACATTTATGGCAATCACGTTTGGACTGTCAAAGACGGGCTTTTTCCAAATACTGAATTTTGTTTTCTTCACTTTCTTCAAAACGGAAAAGCACCTCTTCCTGGCCTACTTTGGTGAAATTGAATTTACTGGGGTCGAAGCCCTGCAGCACCTTGTCCACTCGAAATTCAGTAGGACGTTTCAGAAAATGACGCCCTTCATTCAGCTGAGCAATGAAACCATATTTTCCAGGGATGATCTGCACTTTATTACCCCACACAGTTTGTGGATATAATCCATGTCAAAACATAACCAAATTAGAATTGACCGAACATAACTAGAAGATAAAATAAACTGTAAATTGGGGCTGGTCAGAGTGTTTGTGTAATGGAATGTTATTCTCCCCACCCAGGTTCTATTTTCATTAGTCACATGACAAAGCTCAGAGCTTAACCGAGTTTATTTCGGGTAAGCTCCATTCCGAAGGGAACTGCCCAGTGGGTTACCCTGTACACAGGAAGAAAAAAAATTACGACTAGAATATTCTACAAAGGGTACTGTTGAAACAACTGATAATTGAAAAATGAGTTAAATATAATTCTCACCTTGGTTTCACAAATAGTAACATCATATCGGAAGAGACCCCTCTGCATCCTTTCCTCCCACTGCGAGTTCAATATGGAAAAGAAGATATCAATATTAATGTAATGTCTGTTTCTTATAAGGACATACTCCCTTATAGTGTATTCCCCCCAAAGCCAGCAATAAGAAATGATTCTCACCTGCCTAACAAGGACAGCATCAAGTAGAGTAATATCTTCCACGTTGGCATCTTTAACTGCATCTTTCTCTCCAGCAATGGTAAGCCTTCTCTTGAAGGTGTACAAAGGCAATTTGGAGCCGGAAATAAAATGGAAGCATAAAAATCACTGCTAAGAAGCAATAATCGTATAACCATGTTGGGGATATGTTGCTGTGATTTTAATATGTTTGCATCTAAAAATGCATGGTAAAGGAGCAATATATTTTTGAGCAATATATCAACAAACTTTTTCGAAATATATTTGAAAAAAATTATCGAGAAAAATAACAGCAAATTATAAATATTCGAAACTAGAGCAAAGTAATGTCCAGAAAAAGACAATTAGACAACAAACAAAGTGCATCATAAGGTCCACGAGTAAGCAGACATGTAGAAAATTAGCATGGAAAAAGATACATTCTCTAACCGAATTCTGAGGACAACTAACCACAACAATTTTGAAACAACAGAGAACCAGCAGCCAAACATACATTGAAAGCAAAATATCCTTCGATGGATCTCAAGTCACAAACATAAGAGTGGAATTGTTTGACAGCACAGAGATTGCCCTTGAAGAAATGTATACCTGAACCACAAGAACAGAGATTGCCCTCGGAATTATGCAGAAATTGTAATCAAAGACTTAATGCTCAAGAAGGTATTGTCCTATTCTTGATTGCCCTAAAATAAACCGCAATATCATGCCATCAAATTATACCCCATTAGCATGCCAGATAATATTAAAAGTCAATAAGTCGAACGAACCACAACTGTGCTTAGGGAATTTTATAACATAACGAACTGGGATAAGCTAAGAGTGTAGAAAACAGAGCCCCTCCTTTCCAGTCAATTTTTTCATAAAGCCAGCAGAAACTTTCCCATAATACGGTTTTTAACGTCCAATATGATAACGGAAGTGAGGATTTTTCTGAAATGTCAGAATATGCATTAAACAGTGCTAAGATTAAGATTTTTCTGTGTCACGTTACAGCACAAATCCTAGACTAAAGGCAGGGACTGAAACCACTATTGTAGAAAATAATATCCGAGATTCATAAAATTAATAGATTTGACAGGCTGAATAATCATACACAAAGCCGCCAAAGTCGGAATTAACATTGCAAATCAAGAAACTTCATTATAAATCCACATACTTCCAGACTTCGCATTGCAAAATATAAAACCACCATTCATTGCCAACTCTGAAAACTCAATGGAAACGCTACGCTAGTTTGGCAATCAAAAGCTGCTACGTTGACAAGGGGGGGGGGGGGGGGGGTTGCGGTGGCGAGAGCGGCTGGCAGAGGTTGGCGCTGCGGGTCAAATAAAATTAAAAACTTAAAAAAAATTTGAATGGCCATGGCTCAAACTTCGGCTTTTTTTTAGCCCAAAACTAGTGATCAATAAACAATTCTTGGATAGAGTAGATTTGTAGGATTAAATGAACCAAGCTAAAATCCCAAATATGCAAAACATGAGAAAATAACAGATTTTGTTTTAAGCGGCCAAAAAGTGATACTTGGAAAGATAAAAAGGGAATTAAAAGATTTACCTGGAACACAGCACTGGCCTAAACAGTTGCGGCCGCAGCCAAGCCCTTCAGAGCCCTCCTGGTAGTTAGATAGAATAGTGGGACACCTCTTTATGGTCAACATGGTTATGGGTAATATGAGCGATTAATTAGCGCCCAAACTAAGATAAACGACCTCTACCTCTCCCAAATTATTTCTTCTTTGCTCAAAAGAAATGGATTGGCGGGGCAGCAAAGGGCTTAGTCGCGGCCACCTCCTGCGAGAAAGAGGAGATCAGAGGGGTTGCCGCCTTCCGAGGGCAAGGCTCCTCTCCCACCGTGGGGCCACGGGGTACTCTCTACTGCACCACAACCGTTCCTGCTCTGCAGAATTCTTCTGCAATCATGGGGATGGAACCGCAAAATACGTTTAATAGCCGTGTTGCCACAACTTGACAGACCTTGCTAACTCAATGGTAGAGTACTCGGCTTTTAAGTGCGACTAAGATCTTTTACACATTTGAATGAAGTAGAAAACTGGTCGATACCTTGCTTTCCCTTTTTCAATGGCCTTATTTTTGTCTCCCTGCACGAGTTCCCGAAATTGTATACTCCACAGCTGCACCGGATTCAATCCCCTCCCCTGTCTTCACAAACTATGAACATTCTTTCCGCCAAGAAAGTAAACTCTGAAATTAAGAAGATCCTGCTTTCGAATCTCTTAAAGACGCAGCTAATAAATTCAAATTCAGATGACGGTTTATGCCAGAAAATGTGTGTAACGCTGAAGAGATATCAGAGCGATGGCTGAACGAGCGTGAACAACAAATCGACTTCCCGAATTCTTTACTAATGGCTGAGATCTGCAAAAGGGCGAGCACGCTGCCATATAGCATTTAGAATTGAAGAACAACGGAAGACAAGTGGCCAACTGAAGACAAGTGGCTACTGCCATGCAAAATTAGTGTTGTGGAAGTCGGCAATTAAAGTTTGGATAAAATAACTTGCCCCTTCAACCAGCCTACTTAGGATAAGATTATATTACAAACTTTACCTCCACAACTTACTTAGGATAAGATGATATTGTGTCAATTTTTTTGCATCGGGTGACGTGAAGGCTGTAATAAGACCTCAATTATTTTCCAAACCAAAAACTTTGATTAAAAATTTGTTGAATGAAATTGGGAGCATTAAACTTAGGTTAACATGCCAGATCACTCGAAAAAAAACAGGTCAACGTATAAACTAATGCTTGGTCAACGATCTATCGATCGCTAATAGTCCCACGCAGGGACTAATAATGTATGTCATGTATCCTAGCTTGAACGTATAAGAAATGTAAATTTTTATTATTATTTTAATTTTTTTAATGATATTATTGGGTTATTATGATTGAAGATGAATTTCTTAATTTTCAATAAATTATTTTTTTATTTCTTTTCTAATATTTTGAAATGTGCTAATCAAACAAAACAACACTTATTTTACAAACATCAAGCAATTGGTTTGATTTTTTTCATAACAATATTAATTACTATGTCAACAATTAAAAATGTAAAAATAACTAACACAATTTGTAAGTTTATAGCTAACTCTAAAATAGTCTCAATAGTTTAGTAAATACAAACACCTAATAGTTTAGTAATTCTTAAGGAGTTAAAATGGCTAATAATAAATATTAGACAAAATATTAACATTATCATTAAATAGATAAGTACGTAAGAGATTTGTTGCACATTTCTCTATCTTTCATAACGTAAACATGGATTAAATTAACTTTTAATACAAAATATAAATAATTAATTAAGATAAAATAATAATATTTTTATTTTAATTCATACTTTATTTTAATGGTTTTAAAAGTAAGTCTAGACTTATAAAATAATTTTTCTTTTCATCCATTTCCTATCATAAAATATATGCTCAATATAGAAAAGGTTAGTTATCATCAAACAAATTTATTTTTTTTAGAAACAACAACGTTGGTATTATTTATGGTTGTTATTAGGAATAAAATTAATGCATAATCAATAATCATAACAATCAAATACACAACAACAACAGTACATATAAACCATGCACATCATGATTTATTGTGGAAAGCCCTATCTAGAAATAAAACTAACCTAATAATAGATTTATTATTATCATATCACTTAAATGCAACCATATCTTGACTTAAAATCAACCAAGGCAATCAAGATCCTACCAAGGCCAAGTGAACCATTACAATGGAGAATCACATGTAATTCATTGGCTCTAATTCCACAAGTCACCAAAACCATGCACTCAAAACCACTACTGTGGATCTAACAACATTAACTCTTTCACATAGTCAAATTTACCCTACATTAACATTCTCCCCTTTAAACTTGATTGAGGAAACCCTCATGCTCTCCTCCCATTTCACTTAGGAATACTCCAAGGCTCTACTAGTATGGGTATGCATGCCTAACCAAGTATTACAGTCATATGCCAATATATATGTAACTTATAATTTAGTTATTCCTATCTAACATCACACATATGCACACTTTCTCACACCATTTTTGGATACAATAATTAATCTTGTGTGCATGTGATGCATGAAGTGAGCGTTGAGTTAAGTTGAGTCCAATGTTAGAAGTTCAAGTTCATTCTATTTTTGGAAAGGTTAAATTTAGTGGGTGTTTTAATGTATGCACACTTTCTCACACCATTGCTGGAAATAATAATTACTCTTGTGCACATGCGATGCATGAAGGGAGTGGTTGAGTTAAGTTGAGTCCAATGTTAGAAGTTCAAGTTGATTCTATTTTTGTAAAGTTTAAATTTAGTGAGTGTTTTCATGTTGAAGTCAACATCATCAATTGAGTCGTGAGATAAAAAGTATAAATACACCACATTTGTGAGTTTAATACAAGAGAAAAAATTCTCATATTGTTTTTTTGTGTGTCAATTTGTGTCTTCCCTCCTATGCCTTTCCAACAACCATGTGCTATTCTCACTCACACCAAGTTCTCTCCTCACTAGGTCTCACTTCTGTGGCTAAGCCTAACCTTGTTGAACCTCTAGTTCCCCTGAAAACAATCTTCACATATGCAACCATCACCTCCTTCTATAGACCATGAAATGGATCTGACCTCTAAATATATGATAAAGAAAATATATCCAAAAATAACAAGAAAGAAATATATAAGCTTTAGATCTTTATTAATATCAAACCCTTAAGGTAGGGTAACACCATACAATCACTCCTTAAGGAAGGAGAACACTCCATAAGCCATATGCTTGCCAATAAAATAATCTTTGACATCTCTCAATGGGGAGTCTGAAGCCTCTATATAGGATTCATATATACAATACCATTGGTCATTACCATGGTTATCTCAATACCATATATCTAATACCATGGGCTTATCACATTATTGCTAGCTACTTGTGGTCTCTTACATGATGCAGGTTAACCACTTTATTTATTAACTATGGCACATCTCATTATTATATTATGACCTTGGATACCTCCCTCTATATCCCAAACTATCCCCCCTAGGTATACTACATTCCATCCCCCTTAAACATGTTTCATCCTCGAAACATAAGAAGAACACAAATAATAAGATCTACTCAAAAGAGTAGTCCACTAGTACCATGCATGTGCATCTAGCCATCCAAGAGAAAGGTGAACCCTCGATCTAGCTCATGCTTCGCTTGCTTGAGATGGGAGTCGATACTGGTGGTTCCTCTGTGTTGATGTGCTATTGTTGGATCTTCGCACCTCCATATCTGTCGTGCGAGCATGGTTGTCCTTGTTGCTAAATCACTGCCATTGTGTTGGTTGTTTTCTTGCTGGGTGATCTAGGTGGTGATATGTTGAAGTTTTAACCAATGGTATATATTTCTTTAATTCACCACCTAATGGGTATTTGGTACATGTTGTGGCACCTGCAATTGTTGCCTATCTTCCAATATTACTTCAACAACGAACTCTCCATTTGATGTATCAGTACCTATAACATTTTCTTCTTCAACCTCCTTGGACTCTACCTATTCATTGATGGAAATATCCTGTAATGTAATTTTCTTCTTTTTACACTAGAGCTTCAGGAATTTCTTCTCCACATTAATATTTATAGTACCAATAGATTCCATCCAAGGTTATCTCAAAACAACATCCACATTAGCCATATCTAAAGCATAAAAATTAGCATGAAATACATACTTATCCATAGAAATCTTCAAATCTTTATAAAATTGCACCTGCTCATTATTAACGCGTGCGTGATCCATTTGTTTGACCAGGATTTGCAATCTTTATCCAAATGAACATTAATAAAATTATGCTTGGTATTAGGATTGATAGACACAATTATCTTCTCTTTCTGAATACATGCATGAACCTGTAATAAGGTGATACCATCAGAGAATAACCCTTTCTGTGTTTCATTCCCCTATTGTGTAGCATGAGACAATTTGTCCAAAAGAAGGTTTTCAAATTCTTCATCCAAAAGTTTGGACAAATTTTTGTTGTCAAGTGAGTTCAACCATATGGCAGCCTCACCTTTCACACCCATCCACATTAGACCTTTCCAATGTTTTGGCCATAATGAATGTTCTCTTTCTATGAATTCTTCAACAGTAGGACCATTACCTTTCCCTATAAAATATTTCTTGTTAGAAGCTATGAAGAGGGTTTTGAAAAAATTCACTTACTTGGCGAAAATTTAAAATGGACACAATTAGGTCAATATTTCTTAGAATCCTTATTATGACCTGTTTTTGGAAATGGAACAACCATTCTGCATCTTCCCATGTGATATAAATCTCGATCTAGGCACTCTGGAATTTCAGATTCATGCTACAATTGTCTTGTCATCACAAACAATTTTGAAAAAAAAATGTTGATTTTAAATCAACAATTTCTCCCTCATCTAGACTCCGATTCGACCGAATTTTATTTTTTAATTGGGTAATTTTTCAAGAGGATCTCATATATGCAATTATTTTTCTCATAATTCTCCACAAAAGCTACAAAAATTAACTACAGATTCACCGTCCCGAATTTTTGTCAAAAATTTTTTGGAACACAACTCATTTCTAAATTAGTGATATCTCCCTCATCTAGACTCTAATTTGGTTGATTTTTTTTGGGAATTTGGGTATATTTTTGTAGATAATCTGATATTCAATTAGATTCTGAAAACTTTGCACTAGGAATTTCAGATCTGATCTACAAACTCGCCGCCCCAAAAATTCCTACAAAAATAAAAATAAAAAATCTTTCCGCTTTGCCCAAGAAAGTGCCTCTCATACCACTTGTAATGGATCTGACCTGAAAATATATGGTAAAGAAAATATACCAAGAAATAACAAAAGTGATATATATAAACTTCATGTATTTATTAATATCAAACCCTTAAGGTAGGGTAACACCATACAATCACTCCTTAAGGAAGGAGAACACTCCACAAGCCATATGCTTGCCAATACAATAATCCTTGACATCTCTCAATGGGGAGTCTCTAGCCTCTATATAGGATTTATACATACAATACCATGGTTCTCTCAATACCATATATCTAATACCATGGACTTATCACATGATTTCTAACTACTTGTGGTCCCTTACATGATGCAGGTTAACCATTTTATTTATCAACTATGGTCCATCCCATTATTATATTATTCCCTTGGGTACCTCTCTCTGTACCCTATACTATCCCCCATAGGTATACTACAGACCATGCCCCCTTAGCTCTGATAACATTTTGAGGAATGAAGAAGAGTATGAGATAAATAATAATAAAATTCACATACACAACAAAAATATGACTTATAAAGCATGCACACAATGATTTACCTTAAAAACCTCCAATGCGGGAAATATATATTATTATTATATATATTAAATACAACCATGGATGACTTTAAAGTAGATAAGTAGTCCAAAATTTTGGCTACTCTAAGTGAGCCTATTCTCTACTCAAGCACATTACAATGGAGAGTCTCCAAGCCTTTTAAAGTCCAAATCACATGTGACCCATGGGTTTTAATCTCCAAGCCTTTTAAAGTCTACATTACATGTAACCCATGGGCTCTAATCTCAAAGCTTTTGAATTTCTTCATCACATGTAACTCATGAGTTATAATACCATAGGACACGAAACCATCTACCCAAATCCACCACTATGAAGCTAACAACATTAACTATATTGACCCTTTCACTGATTTGGAGCCACTCATGGAATTTCTTAGACTCTTTCACTCCATTTAGTTTCTATGAGCTTAGGAATGAGAACGAAACATCTACAATTTCTTGATAATGGTTTCAAGAATTTAAAATTTTCTAAGGAGCTTCAACTTCAAAAAAATAAGAACTTGGAAACAAGTTAACAAAATCAAAAGATTTAAATTAAAATTTTATTTTTGATATATTAATACATAATTTTCTAATCATTAAATTAATAAAAAAATTGTTTATTCAATTATTACAACCAAACTTTTACAAATATTTTATTTATTATTATATATATATATAATAAAATTAAGATTAAATTACAAATAAATTTATTTCAAAAATTACTTAAATAAAAAATCTTAATAATCATCCCTTCCTTTATAGTTTACATATAAATAACATGCATATTTGTTTGTATGTCACAGTAAACATAAAATTCTAATAAATTAATGTTATAGTATTTTATTGCCATCAACTAATTACATCATCTTTTTTTCTTTACATTCATAGTGTCTGTAGTGCCATTTATCTTTTGTCTTTGTCTCATAAGCACAATAATGGTTCAAATTTACAAAGATATGTGAAGTTTAAGTTTAAAAAGCTTTAAATTTAATAATAGTATTTATCTTTTTCATCTTCTAAATGATTGTTTCTGTATATTAAATTTTAGTATTTGGGTATTGTTCATATAAATTATAACGCAAAGTAAAATATTTCAATTTTGAATTTCATACCAATTGAAAATAAATAATTTATTAAATTTATTATATTTAAATTAAATATATTAAAAATAAAGTTTTATATAGTAATTCCATCACATTAACTTCTAATTTATTTGAAAGAGTATTTAAGACATATAATTTTTTAAAAATACTGTAACAACAATGTGTAGCTACCAGTTTTTTGGTCATCATTTTTTTTTTGTCAAATCTTGATTTATAAATTCCTCTAACATAGAAGATTAGTTATGGGGTACATCCGACTACCCGCTTATGTTTAATGAGGAGTTGAATGAGGCAATGTTCAATCCGGTCACAACTGAGGAAATCCACCAAGAGTTAAGGTTTTTTGCAAAAGATAAAAGTACAGGACCAGATGGTTGGAAGATGGAGTTCATTGTCCATTTCTCTGACCTGGTGGGGGTGGACCTATTAAATATGGTGGAACAATCTTGACCTTTGTGTCTTGTTTTTTTTTTTTTTTTTTTTTTTTTTTTTTTTTTTTTTTTTTTTTTTTTTTTTTTTTAAGTAAAGTCTAATCTATATTAAGGTAAGAAAATATTTACAGAGGTTACATCATTCGAGAGGGGCATGCCCAGCCCTCTAACAAAAACAGCTGAAACAGGCTATCTTTCCAGTGAGACCCCATTACAAGATTTTGTCCTTTTGTGTTCCTTGGACAGCAGACATACAGAGACCAGACTCTTGGACATCAGACATACAAGAACCAGACTCTATAGAGCCTGTAGACACTAACATTTGAAACTGAATTGACTAGAGACAAACCTTCATGAGAAGGCAGAGGAGTAGAACTAAGAGCGACCAAACTATGAACCAACAAAGACATAGAGAAAACTAAGCCAAAACCTGGAGAATAGTGACCAAGGAAACTCAGGAAGGGTGACTGGGCGACCCCGATGGCTTCATCTGCTCTGGGCTAGGCGTATCGAGCCAAATAACCATAACCTCGTCCCACTGAAGCTGTCCTTCTGAGCCTGGCTGTATTGAGCTGTGGCCTTCCTCTCTATCCTGAGTATCATGAACCGGAGGCAGAATTTCCTGCTCAGATGGAACAAAATCCAAATTCTCCTGGACTTGGGCCGGCGGAGGCTGACCAACCGGCGCGACAGCAGCTAGGGGACGGGGCGCGCGGTAGACCCTCCCATTCATATCCCCCAGCAAAATTTCGCTGGACTGAAATCTTGCAGGGGCCTGGGAAGAGGAAGGATTGTCTTCTGGAGTCGCCTCCGAGAGGTAAATCGATAAATTCACTATGACATCTGAGTGCAGGAGCCTTCTAGGAATTCTGAGACGGATTGGCTGGTAGGAATCCGGCAGAAGCAGAAATTCCTGCTCAGAGCTGGAGGATGAATTTGCCATGGCCTCCCTGGGAGCGAGAGAATGCACCTCCTCACCGTCGAAAGCAATGCGAATGCCAGATCTCCCTCCGCGCCGAGGCACACCTCTACTGCGCACCATAGCACCGAACGCGAGGGCAATAAGACCCTGCTTCACCACCCTGAGACGTCCAGCAGGTGAAATCTCATGCCATAAGCCGACCTCGAATGTCTTGTTCCAGTTCTGGTATGACTGGGCCTGTCGATTAAGAAACAAATCCATTGCCTTCATCGCGTAAAGGGTAACTGTTCGGCAAGCGATTCATTGATGAGGGGCAATGAATGTTTATGCCTTCTGGCGGCAGGCGTTTAAGGGCTTGCATTGATGATGCCTCGATTGATGAAGAACCAGCTGCCCGTCGCACCCCCGCGTGGCAAGCTAGAATATCATGTACTCGCATGACAAACACCCGCATCCGGGTGACCTTTGTGTCTTGTTACTAACTCTATCAATTCAACTTTAATTTCGATGATTCCTAAAGCATTGGTCACTTCCTCCTTTCTTGAATTTCATCCCATTTCACTCTACAACATCACTTGAAAATTTATATTAAAGATTATTGTAGAACACATCAAAATAATCCTCTCAATTCACCTAACACAGGAATAATCAGGTTTCCTTCACAATAGTTTGATACATGATGCAGTGGCCACCACTTAGCAGATTATTCATTCCATCCATATCAAGAAATCTAAGGCTTTATTGATGAAGGTGGAGCTTTCGAAATCTTATGATTATGTTGACTGGGCCTTCTTGCACCTCATCCTATCAAAAATTGACATATCTACTCCAATCATAGAGTGGTTCAGGGCTTGTGTTTCTAGTGCACATTTTATAGTTCTCTTCAATGGATACCCTACAAAAATTTTCAGTGCTAGTAGGGAACTGTGACAAAGCTATTCGTTTTCTCCGTTTTTATTCATTTTGGTAATGGATTTCTTGAGCCTCAAGATCAAGTTGGTTATTTTAAGAGGTCACTTAAATGGTATAAGGTTGTGTACAGGTATTAAGGTCTCACATAACGTTTTTTGGATGATATTCTAGCTTTTGGTATGGTGTCTAGGGCATAATGGAGGGTGTTCTATGATATATTGTAACGATTTGGAGTTGCATCAAGTATGTTGACAAATGAAGTTAAATCATACATACTATAACCATCGAGTGATTCGGGGGAGATTAATGAGATTGTAATATTATTCAACTTCCAATCTCAATCTTTGTGTGATGACATCACATACCTTGTCTTTATACTCAAGCCTAATAACTGTAGAAATTTCCTACAAATCTAGCTCTCTCCTAAACTATAGAAAATTTGTTGTAGGTTAACCTGATAATGCAATATAAATCAAAGCAAAATACTATAACCTAATTCTACTATCAAAGTTTACAGAAGCTTAAAGATCGAGTTGAACACATATAACCATAAGAAGAAGAATCAATGCACAATATGCATGAAAATACTTCGGGGAAAGCCTTAGCTAAAAACCCCATTATCTCTATTATCATACGAGGTGGAAATACATAGGAATTATAAAAAGCCTTAGCTCTCGCAGATAGCCATCTCTCAATACAATCCTCACAGATACTCACACGCAATCTTGGGTGCTCTCCAACATTCTTCTCTTCCCTCCAAGCTCCTATTTCCTTGCATTGTTAATAGTGGATGATTTCCATGTTACCAAGTGTAAGACTTCTCTCACACACTGTTAGAATTGAGCAATCCTCAAGGAATTGTTCCTTCTGCATGCATGAGCTTTCTTTATAAGAAAACACATGCAACTGATAGTACATTGTCCTTGACTTTAATCTCAACTGAGTCTTTCTTAGAATAAACATGCATGGGTTTCTGATGAGGGAATCTTCAGTTAACTGGAGTAGCACTAGTTGAGTGCATGCATGCATCAATTAACTGTTAACTCACTATTAGTTCCTCAAATAGTTTGGAACTAATTTTACTGGACTTAACTTAGTAAATTGAGTTAACTAATTACAACTCAAATATAACTCAATCTTATCTCCTTCATTTAAGGGATAACTCTTGCATGACTTCAGAAACACTTCTAACTTGAATTTCTCTAACTAATTAATCCATAATGAATGAATTAATTATTTCCATGTAGTTGTTAAGAATAAATTCGATTTTAATTCACAATTTAATTCAAGCACAAATAAAATTGGAATATTCTTGTTGCCATATTTCAACACTCCCTCTCAACAAGAAAGGGATTGTCTACCACCCTGATCATGTCTCTATGGAACTTGAATTGACACTTTGACAATCCCTTTGTCAAAATGTCAACATCTTGCTCCTCTGTCAAAATATATTGCAACAACATGATCCTCTCGATCTGTGAAAATCTGCGTGCAACAAATATTGCCTTATGCTTCTCCACACTACCATGAGCAGCCTCCTTTACCTTGTAAAGCCAATGGGAACTCACAACTAACTTGTTCTCCGGTCTCGGAACCACGTCCCAAACACTGTTACGAACTATGGAGTCATACTACTCCACCATAGCATCAACCCAAATTGGTTGTTGCACTACTTCCTCATATGAAGATGGCTCGGTCTCAACACATTCCCCAACAAGGGACATGTATCCAGTGTACCTCTAAAGTGACCTCCTCTATCTGTGTTGAGAAGATGGTGCTCCCATATTCTCTCTCGCATCCTGCAACATTATGTCAGCTTCTCTTATGCACTTTCATCCGTCTCTGGAAGAATCTTCCTTAGTGGATGTCTCCACCCCTGGAACCTTTGTATGCGACTGCTCCACATCAGTCTGAGGTTCCTCCTCCTTAGGAACCAACAGTTCTTCCACAACCTGTAGTTGGAGCTCCCTCTCAAGGGAAACTCGCATGGACTTCTGTTCATCAAACTTGAGATCTCTGCTAACCAGTGTCCTTTGACTGGTAAGCAAGTACACCTAATAGTTGTGAGGTGTATCAGTGTACCTCACAAGTATCCCCAACTCTGTTGTCGGCTCAAACTTCTTCCGTGCATCCTTTGTCACATGACAATATACCGATGAGCCAAAGATCCTGAAGTGACTCACATCTGGTCTCTTACCGAAGAACACTTCCTCTGGTGTCTCCATCCCAAGTATGTGATGGGAGCTTCTATTCTACAAATAGACCACTGTGTTGCATGCCTCAACCCACAGGTGAAGTGGTAGGCCTTGGTCATGCATCATTGCTCGTGCTTCCCCTATAATAGTTCTGCTCTTCCTCTCGACCACTAGATTCTGTTGTGGGTTATGAGGTGTCGTAAACTCTCGTTTAATTCCTTTTGCTGCATAGAAGTCCTTAAACTCTTAATAGACATATTCTCCACCATTGTCCCTTCTCAGGGACTTGATCTTCTTCACTGACTCTTTCTCAACCAAAGCTTTGAACTCACAAAACATTGTGAAAGTTTGGTCCTTCTTCTACATGAAATAAATCTCGCATTTACGAGAATAGTCATCAATGAAAATTACAAAATACCTTTGCTTCATTGTGGATGTCGTCGAGAATGGTCCACACACATCAGTATGAACTCGCTCTAAGATAGCCTCTGCTCAAGTGTCTCAATCATGAAAGAAAGACTTGGTGTACTTTCCCAAGGTACAACCTTTGCATGTGTCAACTTGCTAAAGTTTACCTTTGGGAAGTCCTGTAGATATCTGTTGCATTATCTTCAAAGCCCCATGATGCAAATGGCCCAATCGGCGATATCAAAACTTGTCAATGTCTTGGCTTTGCACCAATTTTGCTTTCGTACTCAATGCTACATAATCGTCTACCTCTAGCTTATAAAGGTTCTTCACCAAAATCCCTATCCTCTTGGTTTGACCCATGGCTATGTGTCTTAGGAACCCCTTTCCTTTATTAAAGACAACATCGTAGCCTTTGTCCTCCAACATCGCGACCGATACCAAGTTCTTCTTCAGTCGAGGCACATACTTCACATTTGTCAAGGTGATAGGAGCTCCATGCTCCCCCTGAAGGAACTGTGCCCACTCCTGAAACACTCTACTTTCCATCATTACCCATCTCTATGCGCATCTTGAGGTCTTTCTCCTCCAAGGTACTGAATAAAATTTTATCACTAGTCATGTGGAATAAGGCTCCATTATCAAGATACCAGACACAACCCATCATCAATGACACCATGCATGCAATGAGGGTAAAGTCCATTTTGAACTAAGAGGCTAATTCCTGACCTTCCGATCCTTCCGAGGATCCCTTCTTGGACTTCTTCGATGTCCAATTAGTCACATATTGTCCCATCTTCTGACAATTAAAGCATCTCACTTTAGACATGTCACCCTTCTACCCCCCATGAGAAGAATTCAATTTGGAAAGGGAAGCCTCCCCCTTCCCTTTCCTTGCCTTACTTGCTAAGGCTAGATTTTCTTCATCATCATCCTTGGAAGAAGAACCATCTTGTGTGCTAGTCCTAATCTCCTCCTGCATAAGGTCCAGCCACATTCGTTCCCAATCCGGTAGTTTCTCCTTTCCATTCACAAAGTTCTAGTAGCTATTTGAACTCTTTGGAAGGCTAAGGAGAGCGAGGCTCACCATATCATCATCGGCAATAGTTATTCCCACACTGCCAAGCTCATCTCTATAGGTTTTGTGCTTGTTCAGATATGTGGAAATAGTATCGCCCTTCTCCATATTGATTCTTCAAAGCTTATCCTTGAGCGCTAATTTCCTTTGGTCGTTGTTGTTCTAGTAGAGGTCCTTCAATGTCTTCCACATTCAAAATGGAGTATCCTTCCCATGGATACTCGAGATAATATGGTCTCGAACTCCCTCAAGGATGATCTGTCTTCCCTTCGCCACACACTTCTTCCACTCAGCTAACTCTTGTGCATTAGTTGAAGTTGGCTTTGGGATTTCTAGATCAATGAATTCCTTCAAGCCATTGTATTCTAATACATCCTCCATTCTATCTTTCCATGCTATGTAATTCGAGCTACCTTCCAAGGCATACTTGATTCTCAAGCCATAGAATTCCATTGATATGAATTTGATTTGCACATGCAACCCCGAACTTCAAACTTTGAATTCTCTTCTCAGTATACAGTTCACAGCTATGATACCATATAAAAATTTCCTACAAATCTAGCTCTTTGCTAAACTGTAGAAAATTTGTTTTAGGTTAACCTAATAATGTAATGTAAATCAAAGTGGAATACTATAACCTACTTCTACAATCAAAGTTTGCGGAAGCTTAAATATTGAGCTGAACACATATAACTAGAAGAAGTAGAATCAATGCAAAATACACATGAAAATACTTCGGGGAAAGCCTCAGCTAAAAACCCCACTATCTGTATTAACATACAAGGTGGAAATACATAGGAATTATACAAGCCTTAACTCTCACAGCTAGCCAGCTCTTAGTACAATCCTCATAGATGCTCACAAGAAATCTTGGCTACTCTTCAGCCTTCCTCTCTACCCTCCAAGCTCTTATCTCCTTGTGTTGTTCCTAGTGGATGATTTCCCTATTACCAAGTGTAGCACTGCTCTCACACACTGTCAGAACTGCACAATCCTCAAGCAATTGTTCCTTTTGCATGCATGAGTTTTCTATATAAGAAAACACATGCAACTGATAGTACATTATCCTTGACTTTAATCTCAACTGGGTCTTTATCAGAATAGACATGCATGAGTTTCTAATGAGGGAACCCTTACTTAATTGGAGTAGCACTACTTGAGTGCATGCATGTATCAACTGACCGTTAACTCACCATTAGTTCCTTAAACAATTTGGAACTAATTTAACTAGACTTAACTCAGTAAATTGAGTTAAATAATTACAACTCAAATATAACTCAATCTTATCTCCTTAATTTAAGGGATAACTCTTCCATGACTTCAAAAAGACTTCTAACTTTAATTTCTCTAACTAATTAATCTATAATGAATTAATTAATTATTTCCAAGTAGCTATTAATACTAAATTCGATTTTAATTCACAATTTTATTCAAGGACAAATTAAATTGGAGTATTCTTGTTGCCATATTTCAACAATAACTGCAAAAATGCATATTGAGTTTGTATAATTGACAAATTTAGGCACAGGTTAAATGGATGGGCACATTTATGGCTGTCCCTTGGGGGTAGATACATATTCGCACAAGTTATACTTAAACAACTAACTATATACTAGGAACATTTATATATCCTCCCCTTGGCCATCATTAACAAAATCAAATACATTATAGCATATTTTATTTGGGTAGGAAGGGAAGAAATTCAAAAATATGATCTCACAAAATGGGAAAGTATTACTATCCCAAAGGATCAAGGTGGCTGGGGTATTTTAGATATAAAAATATTTGGCTGGGCACTTCTTATGAAATCCCTATGGAGCAAACTATTCAACGATAAATATGGAGGGACAACATCTCCATAAAATGCCTACAAAAGAAAAGGGCTGAAGACTAGATTGGATCGAGACTTCTTGGGAGAAATTCTAGATCCTATATTTGAGTAAGCTTCCAAAAAGTGAGGGATTTGTTTTTGTAGAGAATCTGATGGACTTTTGGCGGGGGAAGCATATCACTATAGGTATTGATAGCACTAATGAAGCGGTTCTTGCCCATAATTTGATTAGGGGCCTATTGCGATAGGTACATGCTCGTGGCATATTTCTATTAAAAAGCAATTGTTGGTTGCAACGAGAGTTTTTGTATTTGGAAATATGTTGGGGAGATGAGCCTGACAGGTGCATATGCTTTGGAATGGGAAGTATTTATTTAATCACTAAGATTAGTGGGACTTTGTAGAACAGAGGAAGGGGACCTCATCATATGGGTCAAAAATATGCAAGCTAATATGGTGGAAGTATGAGACACTTACAGGCATCTTATCCTCACTATTTATGCTCTACATCATTCTTGTTGGTTCTGTAAGGTTTGGAAACTTGAAATCCCTATTAAGGTCATTCTATTTATCTCGTTGATTTGGAGGAACAAGAATGTTACCCGAGAGAATATATAGACGAGTGGATTTCATGGGCCAAGGAGATGCCTTCTATGCAGGAACACTTCCAAAAACAATCTTCATCTATTTTTTTAATTCCCAATCACTATCACATTTTGTAATGCAGTATTCTATTATTTTAATCTACCTTGTAGAATATTACGACACATAGAAGAATGTCTCCAATGGTGGTTTGTGTGGGAGGTAATATTATGGAAACTCCTTTCCTTTTTATTTTGGAAATATGGTGTGCCATGAATGGGGACATCTTAGAGGAAATTTCTATCATTTTTTATTGTATCACTCATAAGATCTTGTTATGTCTCTTGAAGGTCAAGATTCCCATTCGACCCATTAGGGATCATTCTCACAAATATCTTCCACATCCCTTGCACTTCTTGACAATGTTCTTTGATGGTGTTGCACAACAAACACAATGTTGTTATGGTTTATGGCTTCATGTGGACTAAAATTTTGAATACAAGATACACTGGATGGTGCTACAGGCACAAACATGAGGGATTAATTCTTGGCTCTCTGAAGAATTCTTTGGTTCTCCAAACATCTCTCCATTAACACCTTATTTGTATATGGGGAATCGCATTCACTTATTGAAGGTTTGATGGAAAACATAGAGCTTTCCCCTCCCCATATTACTACTTGGATTTCTCATATTAATATCCTCAAAAGGACATTCTCTTCGATCTCCTTCCAACACATTTTTCAAAAGAAAATTGGGGTGTAGACTCACTGTCAAAGAAGGGGATCACTGAAAGCTTTCGATATATGCATTGCATACTCCTAGAGGAAAATTCCATCAATGTCGAGGGTACTATCCCCCTCCCATAACAACAATATACTTCTCTTCATATTTTGATTTGTGATTTTGTACACAGGTCATGCTCCACATTTTGTCTAGCCTACATATCGGGAGATATCTTATCTTAACTTCATTCTATTCTAAGGCATTGGTAGATCTTACTAAAACTATGATAGATATGTACTTTTATCTTACATTTTTTTACTAAGCCTTTAGAATACCTTTGAAATATTTTTTTCCAAAGACACTTTTTGAACATATGCACTGGTACATTATATAAAACAATGGTTTTTTTGTCTGGAAATAAAAACATAATTCACTCTAAATCGCACTAAGATATTGAAATTATGGAACAATATGGCTTCAGGCTAATTTGGGATTAAATTTAAGATTTTAATTCTATGAAATTTAAAGCATTATCAATGCCAACAAGTCACCTTATTAAAGATGAAAAATATTAGAGATCCAAAATAGCTATACATTTTGGGGAAATAAAACAGTATAGTAAATCTTAAAGGTAGATTAACGATATGTAGTGAAAGTTGCATATCTTCACTCCAGTATTCCAACAGGGGTGTTTGATGCATTCAATGTGTTTGAGAATTAATGAAATGTATTGTAAACTTTCTTTAGTTGAATCAAAACTATATAGTGGAAAATGAGCTTTGACAATTTAAAATTGTAGCGCTCTATAACTTCTCTTCTTTCAAGTTTTATCAATGGCTCATGTTGATCTATGTTTTCCTTTTGACCACTTAGGAAATTAGGGATATATTTAGTTACATTCAACCATTAAGGACGATGCTTGGCTTGAAATTCTTAATAAGATTATCTTCTCCCAGGCCTCTACTTATTATTAGTGCATTTTTTCAATAAATCGCTTTTCGGATTCCATTTCTTACATCATAGATCAAAATGTCAAAAGCATATTTTTCAATGCAAGTCCATTAATCATAATGTAGATCACTATATCCTAGCTTGAATGTATAAAAAATATGGATTTTTATTATAATTTGTTTTAATCATTTTGATGACATTATTGAGTTATTATGGTTGAAGATGGTTTTTCTAATTTCTTTGAAACAATTGTATTGCTTTTTTTTTAATGTTTTAGAAAGGTATTATGTAATTGGAAGAACAATTTCTTTACAAGGGGAAGCAATTGTTTTGATTTTTTTTTCCCTAACGATATTAGTTACTATGTCAACAATTAAAACTGTAAAAATAACGAACATAATTTTATATGATGTTAAATAAATTTATAACTCACACGGGCAGATTCACTCAATGAACCACTAATATAGAATGTGTGATTGTGGCATACTAATCAATACCCTTAAATTGACTATATATTGGAAAATACCTCTAAAATTCACCTTATTTAACCCCCTACCAATACGAATCCAATGCACCCTCCCAATTTAAAAATATCCTACTTTCACTAGATATTGCAAGTATCCATCTTTTCATTAACGTTTTGTATACCCCTTTATATTTATATCCCTTTATTTTCATTAACAATGGTAAGCAAATTCTCCACCTATAAAGAATAACCTCAATACTAGGTAGTTTAAAACTTCAAAGTTTCAATAAAAAAGAGGCAAATATAAGCTGGTTGATTTACAAATGCATGCTTTGAAAAATTTGAATGGAAAATACATAGATTTGAACTCTCAATTTCATCTATATTTTATTTAATACTGAAAATGATACGCTAGAATAGTTCAAAACAAAACCTCGATAACCAATACAATGGTGCATGTTTAATCTTGCTTATAGAAGAGGAGGAAAGAAAGTACAATGAATATCTCTATCCAAAATTGAAATTGCTAAACTTGAAACATCTAAATTGGAATTAACTGAATGTGTGACATGTGTGCCCTTAACGTGCATACAACCTCTTCCAAGAAATAGTCTATTTCACTAGCTCATGTGCCCTCTACGAAGCAATAGTCGGTATCATTATTTCCTTCACTCTCATTCAACCTACTCATCACTAATGTAAGGAAAGGGTGAAGGTGCCATATATGTTGTCTTATCTACTAGCCCATCATTGGGAGGATCACTAGCTGAGCAACAGGTAAAAAATCAAAACACACACACATTAGACATTAATCATAGAGGTATTAGTAATGCGATGCATATATGTTTTCGAGCAAGGTTACTTAGGTGTAGAAGCAGGAAGCAAGAGTAGAAGTGGGAAGTGGGAGTGGAAGCAGGAGCGAGGGGTGACATTTTCAAAAGCTCTCAGGTTGGGAGTGATATTGGGAGTGAATTTTATATAATATATATTTTTATATGTTTTGATGCATATATGTCAACAAAATCATTTCAAATGATGAATTTGTGATAAAAAAATATAAAAACATGGATTAAACCATATATTATCATTCATCTAGTAGTTATAATCTTCATCAACCACAATTTCATAATTACAAGTTCTCATTTATATAGCATCTAAGGGTGCATACAACCAAAATAATATTGACTGCAATCCATCTGTGAGCCAAAAATACATCAACAAATAGGGTTTGAATGACCTCTAGCATCCAAAAAACACATGCTACAACAAATACCTACATATTATCAAAATAATTGTTGGTCTTTGTATCCTTGTCATTAATATCACCCTCTAAGCATTAACATAATATAGAAAAATATGTAGCATGCAAAGTCAATATTTTGTTTGAATGATGGGTGCATTTTTAGTAGGGTCATATTAGAGGAGCTTAACAACCAATGTAACTAACATGAAAATACATAGAGGGCTTGGTTATCTTGATTAAATACGAATTCCATACCCTAGTACACGGAAAAATCCAATGGAAACATTGCAATCACCCCAATCCTAAAATCTTGAAAAACTAATAAGTCTACTCAATTTTGAGTGAGGTCTAAAATTCTACTTTCTCCATATGAAATCTAATGAGGTTGAAACCACTCTCAAATATCTTGAGACATTTCATGGTAATGTTAAAAATTTAAGTAAAAGGATGAAAATGAAAGATAAAGGAGAATGCCACTTTTACTTTAAGAATTTAACATTACACTGAATTGCATGTCAATACTAGGGCCATAGATTTTAATATTAGACTACTATGAACCTAATGTTACCATAGCTTTTTATTTCTCCTTCTCACTCTCGATACTCCCACAATACTCATGAATCTCTATTTCTCTAGCCTACTTATTAATATATACATTGCTATGCAATATATATAAACCCTTTAACCCCTATTATATGCTCAATATATTAGCTCATTTTTTCCTCATTTTTAATGCCCCAATATGAACACACACATATGGTATTTCTTTGTGAGTGATAGCTCGCTCTAAAATAGCCTCGATAGTTTAGTAAATACAAACTCCTAATACTTGAGTAACTCTTAATACTTAAATGGCTAATAATAAATATTGGACACAATATTAACATTATCATTAAATAGATAGGTAAGTAAGAAATTTGTTGCACATTGATCTATGGCACATGAAGTAAACATTGATCAACTTAGCTTTTAATACAAAATATAAATAAAAAATAAAAATAAAAATATCCTAATTCATAGTTTATTTTAATGGTTAGAAAGTTAAACTTAGACTTATAAAATAGTTTCTCTTTTTTCGAACTTCTTATCATAAAATATAGTGATCAATATAGAAATATATAAAATGTTAGCTATATAAAACAATATATATATATATATTTTTTAATAGAAACAACCCCATTACTATTTTGCATAGTTTTCATTAAGAATAAAAATAATCAGTAATCAATAATCATAAAATCAAATAGACCACAATAACACTATTTATAAACGATGCACACCATGACCCACTGTCTCAAACAAGAAAAAACCAACCTAACAAAAAATATATTATTATCATACGGCTTAAATAGAACCTGTACAACCAAGCTCAGCAACATCCTAGCAAGACCATGTGAACCAGCTCAACTTAAACACATTACAATGAGGAAGGCTCTAATACCACACATCACCAAAACCATTTACTCAAAACTACAAAACCACTGATGTGGACCTAACACCTTTAACTCCCATACGGCTGCGACATTTCTCTAACTCATCTTTGAAATAGTACAGGAGCACCTTCCCTCATCAAATTAGAAAGAAATGGAGAAGGGCGTTCTTTAACTGCTTAATAGTCGCATGGATCTTTGATTTGTTCCAGTTTGTGTATGTAGCTTCCTAATGTTTTTACTTCCCGATATGCATTGATTGCAGATACAAAAAAAAGCCATTCACTTAGATGGAGAGAGCGATATGAAATCATAGTTGGAACTGCGCGTGGTCTGGCATATCTTCATGAGGAGTCTCAAATTCGGATCATTCACAGAGATATTAAAGCAAGCAATATTTTACTGGATAATAAACATAGACCCATAATAACAGACTTTGGCTTGGCCAAACTCTTTGCAGAAGATCAGAGCCACGTTAGCACTAGTAGAGTTGCCGGAACTTTGTAAGAATTATCTGTCCAGTTCAATCTTTTGATGCCCTCATTGTTTTAATAAAAAATTATAGAATATGAACCAACTACAACTCATATATCTGAAAGTTTCATATCTTTTTAACATAGTTTAAGATATGGAGAGTTCATTGTAAATGACATTATGCAGAGGCTACATGGCGCCTGAGTACGCCTTACGCGGGCAGCTGACAGAGAAGGCAGATGTATTCAGCTTTGGAGTTCTTCTACTTGAGATTGTGAGCGGAAGAAAGAATCAGGATTTGGTTCAAGGCGGGGAGTTTCTTATCGAATCAGTATGTCTCATATGGATTTCATCATATCTTTCAAGTGCAAATATTCTAAAATTTCCAAATATAGCGTTGTGATGCCTTGCTAACGAAAGTCTTATGTTGTTTCGTTGTATTGGGCAACCAGACATGGAGACTGTATCAAGCAGAAAGAACTTCAGAAATTATGGAATCCGCATTGGAGGGAACTTATTCGTGGGAGGAAGGGTTTAGAGTGATTAAAATCGGTCTGCTGTGCACGCAAGCAGCTTCATTTTTGCGGCCTTCAATGTCCGAGGTACTGTCGATGCTGACAAGTGAGCGAGCTAATCTTCCGTCGCCCACAACGCCTGCTTTTGTAGATGTGGATAGTGTATTTGTTGACCGTGACAGAACATCGAGCAGTGCAGCAATTTCTCCAACGACACCTCCCGATATCCATTCTCAAGCTCCTGATCCTTCAACGACCCTCACTGCCTTCACGCCATAATGTACATCTAGCAGTTACACAATAAGCCGTGTCAAACATCTGTTTAAACACTTTGGGGCACAACATCTGGATCCAGCGGGAAACGGGGGATTATGCCTTGATACTAAATTCAAAGATCAGAGACAAAGCAGTGTGCAAAGACCAAATTGCCGAGTTGCAAGAGATCAGCGATAAAGACCAAATTGTCCAATTGTCCAGCAGATTTTCACTTTAAAGTTAGACAAAGTAGATGGTGTTTTTAAATGCATTCCCAATGGCCCATTGAAATTCCCTGGACTGTAAATGCTCTTCTCCAAGATTACTCTTGTAAATGCCCTGAACTTTTCTTCATGGTTGCTTTGCTTTTTCAATATTATTTCCCTTCGTTAGCGGAAGTTTATATACACTTTATCCATTGCAATTGGTCAGTGTCTCACTATTTTCTTCATGGTTGTTGTGTTTTTCGATACGTTTTTCCCTCCCCAAACTTCATCAATGAAAATTGGTTAGGGTATGGTTTTGTTAAATTCAATTTCTCTTTTTTTTTAAATCATATCAACCATTTTCAACTCCCTTAACCATCTGGCCAATATTTTGTCCCTTAACTCTATAACAAAGCATGCCATCAAATTTGGGACATTTGGGACATGAGCGTTGACAGAAATGAAACCCTGGTGGGTTTGGAGGCCGTGAGGATCCTCAGTGCCATAACCTCCTCCCGCCAAATACTTCACAAACGAGCACAAATTCCATTGTACTAAACAATAATAATCTCACAATGTCATGAAATGGAATAATCTCACAATGTCATGAAATGGAATCTGATTGAAGACACATTGTCCACTCTCATAATTATTTTTTTCACATATATAAAAAAATGCAGTAGTCTATAACGCGACTTTTTGAAAGCTCTTTTGGCGGATTTTTCCGGTCAAAATCCGGCAGCAATTTATGGGAATCCCAAGTTTGATAGTTAGTTTCTGCACAATCAATGGTTCCTAGGGTTTTTCAAGGCGCTGAATCCAAATATGCAGTTAAAAAACCATTTTAACTGCTAAAAATCAAGATTTAATCTCCAACTCCTAAAAAAATAATTTAATTTTTTTCACATATTTAAAAAAAAAAATAATGCTATGAAATATAATAGGAAAACATGACATTTAAAGTTCAAATTGCGATGAGTTAGACCAACCAAAAAATAATAGTTTCTATTTATTTATTATATTTTTAAACATGATATATATATTATAATTGTTTTGAAATCAAAAAATTAAATAATAATAATAACATATCTATTTTAGTTCACAGCCAAAGCCAGACACCAGACCCCCTTGTTTAGGACAAGGACCCACCTCTGCGCAGAGATTGACTGCTAAGTCACGAAGGCATACAATCACTTAACCCTCAAGTTGACCTATGACTCCTAAGAGAAACAAATACTCTCGACATTAGTTAGGCCCAATCAAACTATATACATTTATAGCTTTATATCATTTATATTATTGAAATAAAATATACATTAAATAAAATACTTAAAAATAGTTAAAAAATCCTATTTTTCAAATATTATATTAAATATTAAAAAAAATTTATAAACTAAATTGATTTACATAAAAAAACATTAAACACTTTACCATATCATTTTTTTAAATAAAAAATCCAGATTCCAGCCATTTTTAACTGTAAAAGCCAAAGCCATAGACACGGCCAATGCGGACGGCAACACCAAGAAATGCTCGGGCATTGGATTCAATTCCAACTCATGTTATTTATAAGGCGTTCGACTTTCTTGTAATGGGCGCTTTTGTCACTGGAAACCACCCATTTTAATTAAAAAAAAAAAATTATTGATGGAGTCCCAATCAAAAGTATATAGGTGTAAAGAGCTGTAAGTAATATTTAATGTTAAATTATTATTAATATTAATATGAAGATGCATATTTTTGGATGTGGGTGATTGGACGGGTGTCATGGCAAGGCCACATGACAGTCATGTACTTCCGCGTGCCTGAGGCAAGCCTTCATATCAACTCGCCGCCATGGAGGGTCGGTACAAAGAGCGCCTGAATTTGCATTCAATGCTACATCGGGTGAACGGGAGATATTACAATTTGCGGTTATGGTGGACAGTACCCAAGAGAGGGAAGATGTTGTTAAAATGTATGTTGATTCGGGCCACAGAGGTCATTATGCTATGCACCGATACACTCCACAGGACTCGGCTCCAGAAGGGAAGCATCTGCGCTCTGTTCTGGGGGAGCATCTGCGCTCAGAGGCGTGGCGTTTGCTGTCAGTTGAGGGAGGTTTGCACTGAGTGGGATGGTGGCTATGTTCAGCTGAGGGACACTTGCATTACCAGTCTGCAATTTTGGTTCGGGGTAGTCCCCTACCGTGATTCCGCCCTGAGCCTGCAATTCAACAAGGGCAAGCTGCTCCTGCAAGGATGGTTAGAAGGAGAGGACCTGCGCGAGGAAGGCCGTCTCGTCCTCCATCCTCAAGGCCTCGCCTTCCTTGCTGTCGTTGTCACTGTCACGAAGGGGTTCAGGCCAACTCCATCCAAGTCAACCAATTTCTGGAGGCGGGGGGTTCTAATCAGGAACCAGCCCCTGCACCTGCATTTGGCTCAGCCATCTTCACATTTGGCTGCTCGATGGACAAACCACGTATCAATGCACACGTCTCGGTTTTGTTCATCGAGGAGCCCCAGGAAGATGAAAGAGATTCGAGGGGACAGGAGAAAGCCCCAGGTGGAAGCTCAGTGGAGGAGGGGAAGAAATCGGAGGAGTCACCTGAGCAAGCCCCCAGCAGCCCTCGAAACCAGAAAGCATTGACTTCACAGGAGGACGATGAGGACGAATGGGAAGCGATGCGAGAGAAATATGGATGGTGTAGGGTGGTCGAGGAAAAGCCCCCGGAGTAGCACTCAACTGGCTTATATCCCCGTCATCCAGCATTGCTCAAGTTCTCTCATGGTTCACGGCTCTGTTCGTAATTTTATAG
The DNA here is from genome assembly GCA_000404065.3 of Pinus taeda. NCBI lineage: Eukaryota > Viridiplantae > Streptophyta > Pinopsida > Pinales > Pinaceae > Pinus > Pinus taeda. The sequence goes on from APFE030036510.1 coordinate 84,983, forward strand.
TTTCATATCCAAAGCTTCTGCTTTCTTTTGCTGGTTTTTGCATTGCCTGTCAGGGAAATTACCGAGAGTCTTATGAGACCCCTGCGTGGGCTGTCCTGTTTTGTTTTAGCGCCCCTGCGAGGGCAGTTCTGTTCAGATTTTGTGCCCCTGCGTGGGACTAATCCGTCTAGTCTGGTCTTTTTGTCCCTTCATGAACAGCTCAAAGTTCAGATGCGAAGCCCAGGTGTGAGCATTCTTTTTTGTGGTAGGTAAACAAAGTCCAAAGTGCCACAGCTGGCCATGGACACAATGATTTCATGCCTGTAAATGTTTCACTGTATATAATATAATAGCATAGTTTTACTGAGAGAAAAAAAATATGAAGATGCATATTTACATTATAAATATTTAAATAATTGGCTTTTGATGGTGCTAATAGTTGGTTCGGAAATAAATAAACCGGATTCCAGCAATTTTTAATTGTCAAATCTAAAGCTGTAGAAAACGCCAACGTAAAATGCGGGACGGCAACCCCAAGAAATGTTCCGGCATTGGATTCGATTCCCAGTCATGTTATTTTTTATAAGGCGGTTCCAGAATGAAAACAATAAAGTTGACAATTCCATGATGACTAACTCCAGCCTACCGAAACATGGCCACGTGACAACTGATCTTTTCGTTGTTTCTTTGCAATCAATCATGCTCGTCTGAGTATTCCCTCACCATGCTTAATCTGATTTCGCACATGTATCAATACTAAGAGGCGTTTTGTGAAAGGGAAGGATGAAATGTAATAGTACCTCCATGATGCACATGGGCAGTTTCCCACGTTCAACTTTGTTTCTGAGAAGACTCAAAGTCGTACAATATATTACATATTGCGACGTGCTTTCATGTGCTGCTGGGTGAAGACTCGGTCTCATTTTCACGAATACTAGATTAGAACGAAACATGCAATGGGGATGGATTAAGGTTTGTTGAGGTATATCATTATTGGGACAATGAAATTGTAATTTCCGTTTTCGATAGGTAGGGAATATGTTTAGTCTAAAGCGTTATCTATGGTTAGAATTGGGTCTTGGAGGCAATATTAGCGCAACAGTCTACCGTCTGTCATAGATTTCCAGGTATGTTTCATCTGGTCTGGGGTGAAGCTTACTGCGGGCTGTTTCGACTGTTTTATCTGGTAATTGGCATATTCTTTCACCCGCGGTCATTTCTGGAGGTTTTTTTATGTATGGGGAACTTGGTATGGTGAATCATATCTCATATTTCGCATGATGTCTCAGTTTGCCTAGTATTGTGTATTGTCCATATCAGGGCCATATAGGGAATGCATAGCACGCTCATTTACAGGTTCTTTTTGTCGGAACTCTCTCATATTTTGTTGATATTTTCCCTGGCGATTTATATCTTTACTGCATTTTCTTTACTCCCATTCATCCACAGACATATGGCCCATATGCTGTCCAGGTCTCAATCATTTAGGGATGTTTGTTCTCTTATCTCTTTTGGAGAGGGTTCTTGTATGAATTCAAACGTTTTCACCTTGCTTTGGAACTAGTGGACAAGTTCTCTCTATATTTCCATGCCCTGCAAACAATTTGGGTTTCATATTTGCAATTATTGGCTGACTTGCATGGGATGTTATTGTTGCTGCTGTTGTGAGGGGTTGTAGTATATCCTTTCTACTTGTCTCACATGTTGATTTTCTTCCTGCTTGCCACTAGCTCACAGGTATCGGGTGGCCTTCGGGTCTGGTTTTTCCCCGATGCCGGAATCCTTCATTTTTTGGTGGTTTTCAAAATCTCCTGGGTTGGTGGGTGGCATTAACTCGCTGAAGTACTAGCCAATCACTCCTAGATGGTTGTCATCTGGACACTTTCGCATGTGATCTGGGGATTTCGTACTTCGCTCCAAATCAGGTTGTTTATTCATGTTGTCAGTATACCATCTTTTTCCCTGTTTTGGACGTCTTTCTAGCGGTGATCTTTCCTCTGGCGTAATGCGGGCTTTATTCCCCGCAGGCTCCTCTTTCTTGTGAATCTTGTCTATCCTATTACTGAGAGATTCTTCCTTTATTTTCTCAAGTACCTTTTGTTTTTTTCATTAAATCTGTGAGGGAGGCCTTTATGGGTTTTACTCTTTGTGATTTTCTTTCCCTTTTGGGGTATGGAGGTTCTTGACTCCGACACGTTTGTGAATGAGGCTCTCGCGCCACCACGGATGCTGAGTCACACTTTCTGCATTCATCTGGGGTTGATTGACGAGGTGGCCCACGATCCGTGGATGCTTGACACACTATCCTAGGTGACACTCAGGTGCCACATGGTGGTCATGAGTCCATTAATTTGCAAGGTGGCGAGCATGCAAGTTACAGTCGTCGATCCAAGCATCGACAATGCTCCATCAAGACCACCTCCCTGCCACATGCTCTGGTTTTCGACAATGCAATTTTGATTGATCGTATCACTAGTTTACAAAAGCGGTATTTCACATAATTAAGTGACTCTGAGATGAGAATTTGGGTGGAGAGAAAATGGAAAACAATCCTGGGTATATGCCAACTGTCGTTGAGGGGTTAGTATAGCTTTTTCACTTTCTCATTTAGGAGGATTTGGCTAAAATCAAAGTTATTCCATGGATTAATGGCAGAAGTTTCTTGGCACTCCACTCATAGTACATTGGGTACAATCCACTCAACAACACCACAAAACAAACTTATTTCGGTGAAATTCCCTGGATTACCAATTGAGCTTTGGATAAAGCATGTTCTTGTGGATATTGATGATGCCATTGGGAAGTTTGTTTATGTTGATCCACACTATTTGGGGTCTCCTGGCAAACGCGTTGCTTGGATCCTGGAGAAGGAGTACTAGGGGGGTTTTCCAAACCACATTGAACTTCACTAGGGGGACACTCACTTACCTCAGAGGCTGGATTTCTGGGGTGTTCCCTTTAGATTCTCATATTATCATCATACTGGGCATCTCTTGGCCCAATGCCCATGTCAGTTGGGTGGATGTATGCAAGGATGGAACTGTCTTGGCACGTTGTTGAAATCACAATCTAGCAGAGGTCATCCTAAGATGGGCAATCAACATGGTTTTGCAACATGGCATCATTCAGGTATTTTACATGGCTCACATTCTTTTCGTTCCCATTCATATGGCTCCTCAATAAATGGATCCTCGCCCATCACAGTACCATCATCTCCTATGTCCTCTATGAAGTCTAATATCCCAACCCTCACATGTCCTATTAAATATAACCAGAAATCCTCACCGAAATCTACTCATCCCTGTCAAGAAATCCCGACACCCTTTTTGGCACCTTTTTTGTCTCACAACGCTCCCTCCACATCCCATATTACGTACGTACCATCTCCGTCACCCTCTCGTTTTCCTAATCGGGCTAAGGGTCCTAGAAATAGAATCACTCTGCCTAATTCGCCACTTGCCTCTCCCACAAACTCTGTTGGTAGTGACCTAGATTTCCTCCTACAAAGGAAAACATTAGACTTGCGCACACTCACTATCCATAAGCTATCTAGCTCCTCTTCTCCTCACATTAGTCCAAGCTTTGTTGTGAACATTACTATCTCGTGGAAACAAAACTATGGAAGTCGACATTTTCGGGGAAGACCCAAGCCTATCTCACTTACCTCTCCTATGGATCGCTTTCTGGTTGATGTACCTATTGCCAACATTCCTCCCTCACGGGCCCTTGGAGCACGGTTGCCTGAGTAGGGGTTTACATGACATTTATTATCTCTCTCAACACCTGGGATCTGGGGGCTAGCCCAAAAGATATGGCTCTCAAGCGACTTTCCTCCTCTCTACATCCTTATATCATTCTCCTTCAAGAAACCATGCATTATGTTCCTCATGTTGTACAATACTTTCAGAAAATGTTTCCGGATTGACATATTATTGCCATAATCGTTGCAAGTCTTTCTAGTCATCTCATGACCTTTTGGAATCCTCAAAGGGTTAAGATAAAAGCATTCAAATGTTATGTAGGCATTTTACCTGAAGGGAATATCCATGGACTGGGTGGGCATGTCCATATCCTAAATATATATCCTCCATATAGGGATAGGGTTGTACTTTGGGACATGCTGATATCCTCTAAGACTATGGAGCTGGCCTCCCTCATCATTGTTGGAGATTTAAACTGTACTATTGATTTCGAAGAAGTATGGGGACGGTCCAGGAAGATTGATCCACTGGCGGGGATGACTCACAACGTGATTCAGGAGCATAACTTTGTGGATATATGTCTTGCTAAAATGGCTCCCACATGGGACAATGGTCAAGATTGAGTGGCATATGTTGCAAAGCGACTGGATCATTTTTTAATGCACGAGTAGCTGGTGGCTTGTCTTGGTGATGTCCAATTGGAGGTTATTAGTAAATTTATGTCTGATCATAGACCCATTACATGACAATGGAGGAGGGCAGACATTCGCCTAGGCATGCCTTTCAAATAAAGTAGGACCTGGTTAGATGACCTAGACTTTAACATATTTGTGAAGAATACATGGAGTCGTGAACGTGCTAAGGAACCATCTCATATGGTTCACATCCTTAACAAATTGGATATCCTTCATGGGAAGGTTAAATCTTGGAAGAAGTAGAAGACTAAGACGTTGCAAAAGTAACTAAATGATACTCAATGTGAACTGGATGCTTTATGCCCTTTGATGGCTAGCAACAGTCTACCAGAATCTACTCGTTCTCACATATAGGCCCTAGAACTAAAGAGGAAACAATTCCTAACTATGGAGGAAGCCACTTGGCACTTGAAAAGATGGGTTATATGGATCAAGGAAGGGTACCAAAACACAAAATTCTTCCATCGATATGCAAATCACAGGTGCAACATATATTCTATATGGGAGATAAAAGATGTTGATGGACAATATATTCAGTTGCAGGAGGATATAAGTAAATTTGTTGTCTCCCACTTCCAGATGGCCTATGGCTGTAACAATGCTATTGTAGTAGAAGATCTCATATGGGGGGTTGATCCATATCCTTCTATCCACGATGAGGATTCAAATTCTAAAATGTACAAGAAGGTCACAAAAGATGAACTACATGAGGTTCTTAAATCTTTCAAAGGCGATAAAAGTCTGAGGCCGACAAGTGGACGATGGAACTATTTATACATTTCTTCGATATTTTCAAAAATGACCTGCTGAACATGGTGGAGGAGTCGAGGGTCACGGGGAATATACACTATCTCATAAATTACACATATATTGTTCTAATCTCGAAGTGCTTCCCATCATCCTGCTTCGTGGATTTTAGGCCCATATCACTGTGTAACCTCATCTACAAAGTCATATAAAAAACTATTGTTGGTCGTATGTGGAGTATATTATCACACAATATATCTCTAGAACAATATGGGTTCCTATAGGACAGACAAATGCATGATGTCGTTGCTAATGCACAAGAATGTATGAATTCGATGCATGCAAAACAACTCAATGTTTCCATTATGCAGGTGGATTTAAAGGCATACGACTCTCTAGATTGGGGGTATCTCAAACCGGTTCTTTATAAATTTGGCTTACAACCCAGATGTATTGTTTGGATAATGGCATGTGTAATAAGTGTCAATTATGTTGTGATTATCAATGGATATCCAACTCAATTCTTCTGGGCTAGCCGAGGACTTCACCAAGGTTTCTCCCTTTCTCCACTTTTATTCATTTTGGTGATGGACGGGCTAAGCTTGCATATCAAAAATGTAGTGGTGCATGATCAATTCCAGCCTCTGCATATGGAGAAAAACATTAAAATATCACATGGATTCTTTGTCGATGATGTACTCATCATGGGTATGTTAAATCGACTTGCATGGTTGTCGTTTTCATATTTTCCTGAATTTTTCTAATGCCACTAGCTTGCATTTGAATGTTCAAAAGTCTATTATTTTTTATGGATGTTCTGACATGGAAATAATTACATATATTAAAAACCTTTCTGGTATAGAGGCGGAGATGATGAAAAATGGTATGAAGTACCTTGGGTACCATATCAAACCATATAGCTACATGATTGTTGATTGGCAATGGCTTGTGCACCACTTTTTTAAAAGGATATTTGTATGGGAATTTAGATGTTTGTCATTGGGGGGTCAGGTTATCCTTACCCAAGTTGTTCTCACTCAATTGAGGGTATAGTAGGCACACCTTTTTCATATTCATGTCACCATTATTAACTGTCTTAATCGAATCATGGCTAATTTCATTTGGGGGGGGAGTCAGGGGAAAAAGGAATTTTATTTGGTTAAGTTGTCCAACATTACTTTTCCAAAGGCCATGGGTGGTTGGGGGGTAATGGATCTTCGTCATTTTGGATGGTCGTTACTGATCAAATCTCTATGGACGGGTATATTTGGGAATGGCACTTGAAGTAAGCTGATCAAACATAAATATCTTAAGGACCGTGATTTTTTATTTTGGTACCGTAACGACACTATTGGCTCCCAACATGGATCGACAATCTGGCTTATCTTTCACAAGGTTGCAAAAATATTTCTTCCACATCTTGCGTGGTCTATGGGATCGGGCCATAGGATCCTTATCAGTGTTGACCAAATTATGGGTGTAGGCATCGACTTTAATATCTCTGTGCGGATCATACAATACTTAAATGGTTGTGGCATATATTTCTTGAGTCAAGCTATAACATATTGGTGGGATCCCTTCCTTGTATGGACAAGCGCACAAGAGATGGGTCTAGCTGGGCAGATGGACCTGGAGTGAAACCAGATTGTCGTTGGCATGAAGCATATTGGTATTTTTCATGCGGGCATACATGCCAACCTTATTTGGTGAGGGAAGATGAAGTCTAGAAACATCATTTTTGTTGATACTTATCATTTTCTTTGTGATGACGATGCACAACAGGGGGAGCATCTTGTCTTATACGCCTTTTGGAGGACCAAAATCCCAAACAAAATTATCCTATTCACATGCCTGGTCTTCCATAACAAAAAAATCACATGGGAGAATTTGCAAAAGTGGCAGTGGCATGGTCCTAGTATTTGTTCTATATGTATAATGGATGCAGAAAACAACAATCACATGTTTCTCAAGTGTCATCATACGGTTCAGGTATGGAAAAAAATTTCATCTCATATCGGTTTTCCTTATATACAACATGATTTCATTGTGGATTGTATGAAGTGGTGGAGCACCCAAAATACTGCATGGAGATCCATTCCACTTTTTCTTTTCTAGGCTATATGGAAATGGTGAAACAAGTGCATTTTTCATAATTCTACAGAAGATTCCAATATGGTATTTGAAAGAACTATAACAAATCTTTCCATTTACACTTCTCATGATACATGTTCCAAAAAATATCAACACAAGCGGACTGGGACTCTGATGGAATATCAAATGGGTTTTTTTGATGTGCTATGCCAAGGAATACTTATGGATGTGGATTTGGATTTCCATTTCAATGAATTGGCATATAGGATTCAATGGAATGGGGGAAATGGTACTAATACCAGGGTAGAAGCAATGGCCTTATGGGGTCATTTATGGTTCACCAATTTCCTTAATATGCCTGATATTCATATTTATGGGGATTCCAAGATTATCATCAATCAGGTAAAGGACAGTGCAAACATCAACAATCCATTGATCCTTAGATGGCTGGGGAGAATTGATTTTCTATGGAATCAACTCAACAATTCTAGAATAATGCACATAGGCAGAGAACAAAACAAAGATGCTGATGATCTTTCAAAGAAGGGACTACAAGCTAATGTTGGTAATATGCACATTCAAATAACTCTAGGCCACAATGTTATAGATGTTGGTGAATTTCCTTTCCTTGGGTAATTTATATCTCCCCTCTTTTTTCTGTATATTTTTTGTATGTCTACTATTGTTATATTTGTCAACTCTCTTGCATGGATGGATGGACAAGATGCTTGCTCTCTCGCAGGGATGGATGGATTGGAGGTGTATCTGATAAACCATGTACTTCCTTATTTAGCCGAATGTTTTGTTGTAATTATCTTTGTCTATCTCTTTTTAATTTTGTAACAGCACTAGGCCTATTTACTGTTCTATATTTTGTATGCTATGAGTTCTTATGATTTGGAAGCATGATATGCTTACTTAGATGGAGTGAATGATGTTTTGTATGCTATGAGTTCTTATGATTTGGAAGCATGATATGCTTACTCAGATGGAGTGAATGATGTTATGGACTTGACAGGTTATGTCTATATCCTGTATTCTGATCATATAATATAATATATTATGCTTTTTCCATACTGATGAAGAAGAAGAAAAAGAAGATTTGTTGAGGTATATATGTTTTTTTGAAAAGTTATTTTTTTAAAGTATTTTAATTTAATGGTGTGGTTTGTAGGTTTAATTTAATTTAAAAAATGTTATACAAAGTGATTTATGGATTTTTTTGGACATGTATTGATAAATTATGGTATTGTCTTTAGTATTATAACAAAGTCTACTTATAAATTAAGAATTTCCATGATAAAATACATATAAATATTTTTGATACTTATTATAAATTGATGCATCTCCAAATTTACCAACCATATATAACTAGACTAATGTAAATTTATATAGAAACTTTATCTATAAAACTAAAATAACATCAATAATTAAAAATAAAACATTTTTCTAATAATATCTGATAAATACGATATTTAGATTTTTTCTACATTAAATATTAAAAAAATGTTTTAATTTAATTAATTTTAAATATATTTATTTACATTATCATTTGATATTTTTAAACAACGATAATAATAAAAAATCGACTTATAAAACATAATATATAGAAATTCACTATGTGATTTACATTGTGAGTGATATTTTTATATAAAAAAATTAAAATATCTGTTATCAGTAAGTGTTGATATTATGAATGATGGATGCTTTGCATGACAATTCAATCTGATAGTATAATCCATAATATAAATGGAGTTATAGAGAAAATATATGAAAGAATGATAATATAAAATATATAATTAAATAATTAAGAAATCATTAAATTATTTTTAAGAAAAAAATAAATTATTTTAAATTCAAACAAAGAAAAAGAAAAAAAGAAAACAAAAAGAAAAAAAAAATTATACTTAACACTATTATCTTAAAAACTATCCAAATGTAAAGATAAAGAGGACTAAACCTTTGCAATCCATTCCACTACTAAAGTTAGCTAGAGAGAATTTTTAAATATCAAAATTCTTTGAAGAGAGATAATTAGCATATTATATCTATAAAAACCCCTTTTTAAAGGCTTTTAAAGAATTCTGGCTATATTATTTATATTTTAATTATCATTTTAATGAGGAATAAGGTAGGTAATAAAATTTATTTTTTCTTCAAATCTTTGTTAAGATAGTGATGTATGTAATTGTTGTAAAATTTTCAATCTATTATTTTTTTCAAATCTTTTCCAAGATGATGATATGTCTAATTGCTGTGACATTTTTAATATTATATATTTTTTTATGAAATTAAAGTTGTTCTATATAAATATGACAATTTCATTAATTTAATTCCACAGTGACTAGTTTATTAATCTCAAAGAAAAAATAAATACTAGTTTTTTAAGTTATGTTTAAAATTTGATTTTCATAATTTCTAATCTTAAAGAAAAAATAAATACTAGTTTTTTAAGTTATGTTTAAAATTTGATTTTCATAATTTCTCAAAATCTATTGCAAAAATTTACTATATTTTTGTTGTATTAGATGATAATATAATTGTATTATAATATGTATTATAGTTACCATGATTTCATAAAAATAACTGAGGTTGGCCAAATACTTTAAATTATTTCTTCAAAATAATAATTAAAAACTTATATATATGTGTGTGTGCGCGCGCTTGGTTTGTCCACTAAAGAGCTTTTAAGGTTTCCAAAAACAATTACAACACAATATTTGAAAGTTTAAGCTAGCTTTATCTAATAGAAGTCCCTTTAAGGTATGTTTGAATTGCATATTTAAATTATAACAATTGGAAATCCAATTTAAATTAACTTTATTATCCTCGTCTAGTTCAAATAGACATTATTCACTTCATCTGGTTAAACATAAATACAATAAAAACATCATTATTAAATTTCTTCTTTCAATTCTCCTGTAGATTATATGTTCCTACTTTTTTTTTTTTTTTTTTTCTACATTAAGACTAACCTAAGTACCCACGGGGGATTTGAATCGATGACCTATCGCAAGGAGTGCCTTAACAGCGCACCCATTCATCGTCAATCCAAAACCCCGTGGGCATGTTCCTACTTTTCTTTAATGTACCTTCTTACTCTTGTTTTTAGTTAATTTCATTATAAATGTGACATTTTGAAAATATATTTTACACTATCAAAGAGATATAGAATAGTTGGTGAAGGAGCGCATTGTTAAGGCGTTCCGTAAGCAAAGGTCATCGGTTCTAGTCTCGCTGATACCAAATATCCAGCATGGTTTCCGTTGGTGCAGCTCAGGCCGGGTGCGATCCCCGGGTGTCTTTGACGGCTTAGATGCCCCTGAGTCGTGGCCTCTCAACCACAGGGTAAGCGATTTTTAGGATTCACCCACTTATGAATAATAATAAAAAAAGAAAATATATTTTACACTAAATTCTCAATATTTTATTAAGATGATAATTTCCTAAAATTATCACTTTGTTTTGGTGTTGAAACTAAGTTTACCATAACAAAGATGATTTTCTCCCCAAGATACTCTATTTTAATATTGAAATCTCCATAAAAATAATTGTTGGCCATAAATTTAAATATTTCTCGATTATAATATGAGTGACATAATATCTTGCTTTTTTGTAAGCTTGATTAATTACTAGCAGAACCACATAATAAATATAGTTGATATACACTAATAGGCATATATAAAGCATATATTCAACCAAAATAGTGAATGTGGTTGATATACGCCAATAAGGGAATATCAACCATATTAATAATTATTAAGTACATGGTAAAATCCTAATAAAATATAAAGTTTATAATATACTTTTAACACTAGAATTTATATTATTAGGGTTTAATATTAATGGGGTGTTTATATTAGTAGGTTTAACATATTGGGTTTACAATACATGGTGTTTAATACATAGGGCTAATAATAAATGATTTAATATCAGGGTTTATAATATTGGGTTTAATTTTAAGGTTTATAATATTGAGTTTATAATTGAGAGTATAAAATTTTACGACTTATACTATTAAGTTTTAAATATTAGGTTTAAAGTATTGGATTTTAATATATACGGTTTATAAATCCATATGATACATCTAATACTTATAAATGTGGTTGTTATATGCCTATCAAAATATATTAATTACATTTTCTATGGTTGTGCTAGAATTAATATCTAATATTATAAACTTTAATATTAAAACCCAATACTTTTTACCTAATATTATAAATCCTAATATTTTAAACCAAATATTAAAACCTTAAATTATAAACCCAATATATAAACCGTAATATTATAAACCCTATATATAATAAACCATATATTTATTAAATGGTTATATATTAAATCCTAATACTATAAACTCTATATTAGAAAACCTATATATGAAATCCTGATATAAACCTCTATATTATACACCCACATTAGTAAATATGGTTGACTCATTTTGTACTGTCATAATGTGATATTGCATAAATTGCAATGTAATGTGACATTGTGACAATGATTGTAACATTGCAACAAAGTATGATCATCATCAACAATTTAAATAATGACTATAAAGTTTCACTTTGTTTGAATTTGTTGACTAATGCGGTTGACTAATTATAATAGGAAAATATGTTTGACCGAAGTTAAATATTGTTAATTATTAAACATAGTCAACCACATTAGTAAATATGGTTAACTAATTTTGTAATGTCACAATAAAATGTTGGAGAAATTGCTATGTAATGTAAGATTACAACAATGATCGTCACATTTTAATAATGGTCGTCATAATGAAATGTTGGATAAATTAATGTACTATTCCAACATAACATGTTTGAATATGAATATTAATCAATAATAATAATAATAGATTATGCTTGACCAAACTTGAAAATATGGTTAGCTATTTAAATATTGGTTATAAAGGCTGATTCTCTTTGATTATGTTTGAATAATGTGGTTGATTATGTTTCACTATACATATTCATCAATAATAATAATAGGCGATTATGTTTGACCAAAGTTGAAGAGTGTTGATTGTCAAACATATTCAAGCACAGTCAAGAACATTAGTAAACATAGTTCAATAATTTTGTAATCTTGCATTGTGATGTTAGTTAAAATACAATGTAATGTAAATTTCAACAATTCTAAACCCTAATATCAAACTCAATATTATAAATCCAATATTACAAATCTTATATTATAAATTCAATATTAATCCCAAACCCATAACATCTCTCATAACAAAAGACTAACTGTAGAAACATTTGCACTTTATGAATTTTTTTTTCCAATAGAGATAATTGCTTAGAGTAAAAATCATTTCTAGTGTGTGAGTGATAAATAATTTTGATCATTTAAAATCCCCCATGATAATTTTTTACTTTATAAGATTCACGATTTTATCTCACATTCATGGGATGGCCCTTGCTAAGGATGTATTCTTAATGTAATAAAGGTTATATTTCTAAACTTCTTTATCTCACTCATCTACCATATTTGATTCACGAGTTTATCTCACGTTCATGGGATGGCCCTTGCTAAGGATGTTTAGCTTAATCTAATAAAGGTTATATTTCTAAACCTCTCTTTATCTCTCTCATCTACCATATTTTTGAACTATGAAAAAAATGTAAGATTCGTTCTAAAATATTTATGCATGCCTTTCTTACTCGAAACTATGACCATGTAACAGTTATTTTCATTCTAGCAAAAAGCGTCTCCTTTATTAAATGTATGTTAAATGATGTTCGAACCTTGGATTTCCAACAACCATAACCTATACATCAATGTCGTGGCCGTATTCATGTATCAAGCATAGTTACTTGAGGTATGGATCACCTTACATATTTCAAAGGTGTATGGTTATCATGGGCTTGATATTTTGTCAATTATAAGGTTTCTCTTTAATGTATAAAACCATGGTTTTCAATGCATAACGTGATGATATAATTTTATTTATTTATTTATTTTTACCACATGGTGAATCGGTAATTGTCAAGTCTAATCTAGGGGAGACCCAGATCAAACCTCATAACTTCCATTATAATACCAAGAGCATAACCAACCACTTGCAAGTCGGGTATACTAAGTTCCTATGATTTTAGCAAGAGCAGACTCAGGGAAAGGGGAATCCGCCCCTCTAGCTACCACCACAATAGGTAATTGTACTCAATGAGATTTGATCTTCGGTATCCCCGAGCTTTAATAATGTTTTATATCCATATTGTAAGTTCCACCACCATGTTAATTTACTACTTGGAAGTAACTAGAACTAACCAGGTTTTATCGCACGTTGACTCTGTGTCGCAACTAATGGGAATCAATCAAATTTATGGTAAACAATGTCTTATCATATCCATGGTTCATGATCTCTAAGGTTTTTGGATCAAAGGTTGGGAATAGTTGGGGCTGGTTTGGTGGTAACTACCCAACTCCAAGTGGATGTTCAATTCTCATTTTTCACTCCAACTGCTCAGAAGAAACTTTGCAACTTAGAGTTCTAGGTAAACACTTGGTTCTTTCTTTTGATACTATGGATATGGTATACCATGCTTATAGCATGGCACTTGAAGTCTCCTAAAAGGGAATTCTAGTTGGTGTTTTTTTACTCATATTTCTTTTTGGAGGGGTCATTTATGGATTTACCAAAATGGTTTGCAATGACCTTGAAATAATTCTCCTGTCAAAGTCTTTGTGCATAACAGAACCCATGCCCAGTAATTATTGAATTTTTTTCTCAAGTTATTCCATTGTGAAACCATAAGAGGGTTCCTTCTATTGTTCATGCTAGTTTGGCTTCCTTTCAATTTTAATGTTTCTTCCTGCTCTCATAGGATGACGAAACGCTCTTTAGACTCCTAAGTATCCTCAGGTAATTGTTGATTCATACTACCCATGGTCTTACATTATTAATGACAGCTTTATTTGGCCTTTTTATTTAACTCGTGAACTATTTCCTTGTGTACACGTTCAATTGTTTCCAAAATCTTATAGTTATACTTATTTGGATATATTTTTTTCTTTCAATGGATTATTACAACTAGCCACTCTCGTGTTCTTACAATTTTACTTTTTCTATCTAGGGTTCTTGGCCATAATGTTGTAACCCTTTTCCACGGTTTACATGCACCCTTAGGGTTTATAAAACTTGCAGTTAATCTCAGTTTTACTGATTAATTTGAGATTCCTTTTTTACTAGCTTCTAAACGAGTTTCCAAACTTTTCCTTATTATAATACTAAAATAATACACTATTAAAGATTACAATTTGTTAGTTATGTATTTTATCCTTTTGTAATGGTTATTACTTAATTTGTTAACTGAAGATTAAATTATCTTCTTAGAGGATAATGGAGTATTATTTATTGTTGTCTTTATACTAGATCCATTACTAAATCTTTCAACCCAAAAATTATAGCATATGGGTACTCTAATATATGGTTATATGGACATTATCTTTGAAAGGTCTTATTTTTTGGAATTGTTATGGGACTTGTCTCTTTCTTTAGAATATTTCTTGTCATTTAGTGATTATAAATGGTATTGAAACATTATTTCCTTATGACACTATTTATTAATATATTAGGACTTTCATTCAAGCTTTGCATGACATATTTATCACTTTCTTTCCTTTAAAATAAAAAAACCCTTATTTTAAGTTTTCATCTTCTTGAGAAATCCTAAAAAGGATTAGTGTTAGTATATGGAACTACATTACTCAAGAATTGTTCCTTTTTATGTTCCATATATGTTATATATGGAGTTATCTTTGTATTTATTTTCTCTATAACATTCATTTAACTGAACCTATGTGTCATATTTGCATAGAATATGTATTAGTTTAAATCTACTAATAATTTTTTCGAGGTGCCTCGGTGAGATTTGTAATAGGATTTTCCCTATCTACTTGTGACCCACCACTACACGAGAACTAGAATT